>JABCKJ010000470.1:0-15267 GCA_018850815.1 Asterophora lycoperdoides
GGGACTTGTCTATGACACTCCACAAGTTATTGAAGCTACAAAACATTACATACACATGTCATTTTTTCCTGATGTTCCTGTTATGAGGCCTTCAAATCTACTAGTAGTAGAACTTACAGGGGTTCTCCTCTCCAATGCCACATCTCCATGCATTCAACCAGTCTTGCGCAAAGTCTCACCCAACCCTCTCGAAGCCGAGTGACGTCGTTCACTGCCCTTGCATCGCCTCCGAACCACCGCAGGCAGGCTACCCCACACCTCTACTAAAGAATCACGCCGCCGCCCCCTAGCGCCCGCGACTCCAGAGCCATCACACACCAAACAGCGCTACACCCATCTTCGAAACTCTGCATCACCATATTCACACTTATCGTTCGCCGAGACTACTTCGAAGTCGCTTTCCACCCAAGCGACAGCCACCTGGGACCAAATTCCGGGATTTCCAGCGCGCCAAAGACGCCGCGTTACACTACGCAAGCGAGGCCTCGCACGTGCGCGTCGCACTCCTGCTTTACGGCCACCTTCTCTCCGCCACTGATCCCGTGGCGCTGTACGTCGGCGCGCACCCCGAATTCGAGTGTCTTGTCAGGCGCGGGTGCGTGGAGTACGTCCTGGCAGTGCCGTTTACCACTGCGCCTCATATCCCCGCACTGGTTTGCTCACTCCTCATTCTTTTTCTATGCATCCCCTGCAGGTATGAGAAGCATCCGCAGAGCTCGATTGCCTGAAAGCCATGTTTTGGACCAGTTCCTTAAGCAGAGTGAGCTTTGCAGACGCCTGAGCTCCCTGACACAATACCCAGATCTGCGAGAACTTGAAGAATGGTCTGCCCCTATGCCGCCAGTCCTCTCTGGGCTGGTGCACTTTCCCGGAGACCTGGTCAATACTCAACCCTTTCCATGAGTTTCGAAAATGACCTTGAAGAGTTCCATACAGTATTAGCACTGAGGCGCGGGCTTGCTACTGCCCATTTATTCATGATGGGTTCGACATCCCATTTTTGATGAACCCCACTCCTCTTCAAGAACTCATATACATTCAGAACCCTACAATACTGTTACTGGAATTCCTCAATGTAGAACAACGCAGGACAACGCCACATCACAAAGAAAAAACTGGCTGTAAGCCATGTGGCGAAAAATTTGATTCGACCCAGGCTCGAACTGAGGACCTTCTGTGTGTTAGACAGATGCGATAACCAACTACGCCATCGAACCATATGATACGGAGTTTCAAAGGCCTCATCAATGTGGAGTTCATCCATAGGTTGCAATCCTTGATGATAATGATGATATCGACGCCAAGTAGAATGACCGCTCCACATGTAGTCTACTCTATATTTTGATATATCCACGGAGAGGAGAACGTTGGTTAGGCTACTTATATTGAATGTGTCATAATCGAGAGTAATGTGTCCCACTGGTGACTTTATACACCTGGCCGGAGCGCCCTAGTATCTCTATGTCTGTGGGCCATTTATACTGGAACGTAGTCGGTACAGCTGTCGGTACTACATTGCAAGAGACCAGTGATCGTAAAGTATAAACGGCATCGCATCCGCGATTGAGTGAAGCTTAAGAAGGCCAGGCTGAAGATCCCAGCGAACTGTCGATCCATGTCCGCCGATAGAAAGGCGTAATAACAGGTTAGGGTGGCAGTAGATGAGACCAGGTACTGCGCAAAAAGACGACTCAGCAGGCTCAAAAGCTCGAGGAAAAAATTCTCTTCCATATACCTGCGATTGCCACGTATCTAGGCCGAACGGACATGAGCACTTGTACACAAGCACGCTCGAAAGGTGCGCTACACTGACTACGATCTGGCAATGATGGTGTGTGGGGTAGAACCCCCGGCCTGATAATGCGTAGAGATACGGGACATGACGCATTAGTAGTCTAAGGTCAACGTTCAACGTGGTTACTTACGCCGCACTAGACCCCCCGCCCAATGCCCATGGCCGATCACCGTAACCATTATCAACATTCTCATTTAAGCATCTTCACGCGAGGGCCTGTCAGGTCCCTGATACGCTCCCTCTGGTGGAGGGCTTCTTCCAGCCTCCCGCTGAGGTCGTGTTGAAGCTGGAGGACGTCGAGGGCAGAGTCCCCGATTTGGCACAATGTAAATGCTGCGAGCCGAGGGCAAAGATCTCCCTTCTCGATTCGCTGGAGTATGTCGAGAGGATAGGAGATGTTGGTGTGGAGTTCGCATATCGACGGGCTGAGTAAATCCAGCAGATCGCTTATGACTGGGTCGTCAGGAGCGCAGTACCGGTTGTTGCTTGTATCAAGGCAGGTGAGGAAACATTTCGACCTTCGGATGAGGCGACTGACTGTATCGCAGTGGTGTGCGGGAGAAGCGCAGGAAATTTTCAGTTCGGACAATGACGGGAGTGTTAGGGATTCTAGAAGTGTATAAAGGCGTCCCGGCGTTCTTGCAAATAGTGTGAGACGACGAAGTTGGGGGGCATATGCTGACTCTAAGGCATGTTGTGATGTCGAAGCTGTCAGATATAATGTGCAGCTGATTAGATTGTGGCATTGGCGGAGAAGATCAGCTGCCCATGAGACGCGCAGGGTGACAGAGAGAGAGGTGAGCTGCCCCCAGGGAATATTATCCGGGACCTTTCCGTCGATCACAACATCCTCAATGTCAAGGTGGCGCAGTACTCTCATCCCAGTAAATAATAGCAGATTCGCCAGATCTGACACGGTAATGTCGTAATCCAAAAACTTCAAGGAGAGCGACACCAGCTCAGGTAAAGAGTTCGGTGCGATATCCCGAAGTTCGGATAATATGGCGCAGATGTCCAGAGTGTGGGTACGTAGAAGATTAGGGCGGACGACCTCCTTGATGAATGCTTCGCACGATGGAAAGTAGTCGATTTTGTTCGCTTTCAAGCGTACTAGGCCTTCAGGATGAATGATGGACTGGTTCAGAAATCGATGTCTTGCGGGTGCGGTCAAACTCGACTTGTAGGTCCCTGCCCTCTTCTGCTCCAGATCATTCCACAGACGACGCTCTGCGAGTGCAACGCGCCTCCATGGAGAACACACAGCACGAAGAGTCCATGGAGCTGAGTTTCTGTCGGGAGGGATGAGGAATGAGCCGCCAGAGAGCGTCTGGACGAATATTTCGGTGAGAATTTCGTAAGGGAGACGTTTATGCGGTGCGACAGCCGTGTGGAAAGCTATCAGGTCGTCTTCCTCTCTCTGAATCCGTTCCTCGAGGGTGCGCCTCTTTCCATCGATGCGCTTCCTCTCCTCGAGGATGCGTATTCTCTCCTGGGCGGTGCGGATACATTCTTTCGCCACTTCGATGTCCGCGCTCGACAAGAGTTCCGTGTTCGAACGCGCTGCGAGGGATTCACGTATGGAGACCCGCGCGATCTCGTTTTCTCGAAGGCCCATTCCTACTGGGGGCGTGAAAGCTGTGACCTATCAGAGCGACCTGAACAGTGCACAAGTAGATCACCCACCGCGAGGGTCAATTTCTATAATCAACCGGATCTATCCCGGCTGACGGGGAATTTCGACAATTGGAAGAAATTAGGCCGCGTGCGTTCACGGCAGAGAAAGTAGTTGAACAATCCTTACAGTAAGTACGTTAAGGGATTCAGATCAGCTCGAGGACAAATAAAATGCCAAACATGGACGTCGTATTTGATCATTCGATGCACAATGGAACAGGCTCTTGCTGAATCTGAATCATGTTCTTCAGTTTGTCGGGTCATGCTGCAGTGTTTTACGAGCTCACGGAACCCTCCGAGCTCAGCGCTGGGATACGGGACATCATGCATGGAGGCTGTAGTAAGTAGTCCAAGGTCAACGTGGTTACTCGTTGGTAAAAATTGAAGAATCTGCGCGGGTGTCCATTGATCCCGCTTGCGTTGCATAGCTTGAAAGAGAATCAACAAGCTATTCAATATTTCAATGCATCTCTCTTGTACCCTCCCCCCATCCCGTCTCGCACTGCTCTCCGTACTACTAGCAGTACCCCCGGATTGCGAACCACCAAATGACGTCGATGTCATCCACTGGCAACCACATCTCCCGATGAATTGTCACGCGAGGGCCTGTCAGTTCCCGAATACACTCCTTCTTGTTGAGGACTTCTTCCAACCTCAGCTTGAGGGCACCGAGGGCACCGACGGTCGTGGCGGCGTGGCAACACTCAAATTGTGCTAGCCGAGGGCAAAGCTCTCCATTCTCGATTCGCTGAAGCGCTTGAAGAGGAAAGGAGAGGTGGGTGCGGAATTCGCGTATCGATGGGCTGAGTAAATCCAGCAGGTCGCTTGCGGCGGGGTCGCCGTCCGGATAACCCTTCGAAAAGAAGGTTGTATCAAGACGAGCGAGGGAACATTTCGACCGTAGGATGAGGCGAATGATTGCATCGCAGTGGTGTGTGCGAGAACCGCAGATTTTCAGGTCGGACAATGACGGGAGTGTCAGGGAATCCAGAAGTGCATAAACATGTTCCAATAACCGTGCTTTTGCAAATAGTGTAAGACGTCGAAGGGGGGCATACGACGGCTCTAAGGCATGTTTCGGTGCAGAGCCCGTAAGATACAAGTTGCAATTGATTAGGTTGGGGCATTGGCGGAAAAGATCAGCCACACATGAGCTGCGCAGTCTGATGGAGAGAGAGGTGAGCTGCCCCCAGGGAATGTTATCCGGGACCCTTCCGCCGATCGTCTTGTACACAATGTCCAGACGGCGCAATGCTCTCATCCCAATCAATGATAAAGCGTTTGCCATATCTGACACGGTCATGCCTGTGTCCCAAAACATCAAGGAGAGCGAGACCAGCTCAGGCAAAGAGTTCGGTGCAATATCTTTGAAATAAGTTGACATCAGGGAGATGGCTCCTCCCTTCTCGAGCTGCAGATCATTCCACAGGCGCCGCTCTGCAAGTGCAATACGCCGCCAGGGTGAACACACAGCACGAAGAGTCCATGGAGCTGAGTTTATATCGGGAGGGATGACGAATGAAGGATCATCGGAGAGTGTTTGGACGAATATTTCGGCGAGGACTTCACGAGGGAGACGTTTATGCGGTGCGATAGCCGTCCGGAAGACTATCAGATCGTCCTCCTCTCTCCGAATCTGCTCCTCCAGGATGCGCCTTTTCTCCTCGTGGATGGGCCTTTTCTCCTCGAGTATGCGCCTCCTCTCCTCGAAGATGCGTAGCCTCTCCAGGGCGGCACTGAGACAGTTCTTCGCCACGTCCATTTCCGCGCTCGACAAAAGTTGCGTGTTCGAACGCGCCGCGAGGGATTCAAGTAAGGATACCCGGGCTATCTCGCTGCTCTCAAGTTCCATTCCGGCTCGTGATATTCTGCGAGGTATCTGAGCAGTCTGACCAGTTGAAACAAGGAGATCGCCCACCGGTCAAGGTCAACGTCTAATGAATTTCTATCCAGTTCTATCCTGGCTGACTTTGACTTTCCATAATCGGACGAATTAGGCTTCGTGCATTCACTGGTGCGGCAGAGAAAGTGAATCGCTTCGGAACCGCTCCAGGACAGATAAAATGCCAAACATGAACAAAAGGTAGGTGCCATGTGTATGTATAATATGTACACTGATTATGTACATAGTCGATGAACTCAGGCTCTTGCTGAATCATTTTCTCCAGGTTGTCGAGCTGCAGTGTCTACACGAGATCACGGAACCCTCCGAGCTCGGGGCTGGGATACGGGACATGATGCATGGAGGCTGTAGTAGTGGAAGGTCAACGTTCAATGCCTTAGATGCTTACTTGGTGCGAGTGAGAAAACCCGCTTGCGTTGCGTAGCTTGAAAGAGAAATTTAAGAGAATCAACAAGAGATTCAATATTTCAATGCATCTCTCTCGTAGCCCCCATCGATATCCAGTCTCGCGATGCTCTGCGTACTACCCCCGGATTGCCAACCATCGTAACATCTCAACGCTCCCCACTGGCCACCGGCTTAAGAATCGTCACGCGAGGGCCTGTCAGTTCCCGAATACGCTCCCTCTTGTTGAGGACTTCTTCCAGCCTCTTGCGTTGAAGCTGTAGAGCGTCGAGGGTGGATTCCGCGGTGTGGCAAAATGTAAATGCTGCAAGTCGAGGGCAAAACCCTCCCTGCTCGATTCGCTGGAGCGTTGCAAGAGGAAAGGGGATTTTGGTGTAGAGTTCACATATCGACGGGTTAAGCAAATCTAGCAGATCGCTTGCGGTGGGATCGCCAGGATCGCCGTGCCGATACGCTTTGCTTAGATCAAGACGGGCGAGGGAACATCCCGACCTTACGATGAGGCGGGTGATTGTATCGCAGTGGTGTGCGGGAGCAGTACAGATGACGTCCAGTTCGGACAGTGATGGGAGTGTTAGGGAGTCGAGAAGCGCATGAAGATGTTCTGGTCTTTTCGCGTATAGTGTAAAGAGTCGAAGTTGAGGGGCATATGCTGACTCTAAGGCTTGTATTGGCGCCAAACCTTTAAGGGAAAATGTGCAACTGGTCAGATTGCGGCACTGGCGGAAAAGATCATCTGCCCATGAAGCGCCCAGTGTGACCGAGAGAGAGGTGAGCTGGCCCCACGGAATATTATCGGAGACCCTTCTGTCGATCGCAATCTTCGCAATCTCAAGCTGGCGCAGTGCTGTCATCCCAGTGAATAATTCCAAGTCCTGCACAGCCGACATGGTGATGTCCCGGTCCCAAAACTCCAGGTAGAGAGAAACCAGCTGAGGGAAGTAGTTCGGTTCAATATACTTAAGATCATACAATGTCGTGCAAATCTCCAGTGTGAGCGTGCGCAGATGATTAGGGCGCACTATCTCCTGGATGAACGCTTTCAAAGTTTCCTGGTAGGCAATTTTGTTCGCTTTGAAAGATACCAGGCCTTCAGGGTGAATGATGGACTGGTTCACAAATCGATATCTAGCCGATGCGGCCAAACTTGACCCATACGTCTCCGGTTTCTTCTGCTCCAGATGATTCCACAGACGACAGTCTGCGAGTGCAATGCGTCGCCAATCAGAACACACAGAACGAAGAGTCCATGGAGCTGAGTTTCTGTCGGGAGGGAAGAAGAATGAACCACCGGAGAGCGTCTGCACGAATATTTCGGCAAGGATTTCACTGGGGAGGCGTTTATGCGGTGCGACAGCCGTCTTCAGGGCTATAAGAGCGTCCTTCTCTCTCTGAATCTGCTCTTCGAGGATGCGCTTACTCTCCTCGAGGGTGCGTTTTTCCTTCTCGAGGGTGCGTATCCTCTCCTGGGTGGTGCTGATACAGTCCTTTGTCAAGTCCATGTCCATGCTCGACAAGAGCTCCCTGTTCGAACGCGCCGCGAGAGATCCTAAGATAGGGATCCGTGCGATCTCGTCCATTTGCAGTACCAATCCTACTCGTCGTGAAAGCGGCAAGGTATCTGAGAAAGCTGAGCAGTTGATACGCGCAGTGGCAGACGCACAAGCCCATCACTCACCTAAAGGTCAATTTCTAGTAAATTTTATTGGATTCTATCCCGATTGACTGTGACTTTCGAGGATCGGACGAGATTGGGCTTAACTCGCTCACGGAACAGAAAGTCGCGGAAAGATCGTTGCAGCAAGAGACTCGGATCAGCCGCACGAATGCAATGCACATACATACACAAATGCAAATGCGAATGCACAAAACACAAAAAATATCAAAAAGTCGGTACGGGTTCTGAGTTATGATTCGACCCAGACTAAGTGATCTTATCCCAGCCTTATGCGATGACCAACTACGCTACCCACTGGTAACCGATTCAATTTAAATAATTGTTCCCCTTGCAAGCGATCGATATTATACTTACTGGAACTTTCGTCGTGGGCAAGTATCTTTTAGTGGTTACTCTCAGGCATTCAGCTGTCCTGACGTAGTCTATAGCTTGAAGCCAACAGTGATCTGGTCCAGGAGCAACGTGTACATCTTGCAAGACACATGCTGCGTTGTCCTCCTAATTGGCGGGATGCACATAAGCACAGGGCCTACAATGCGGATACTAAACCTCTTCAGGTGGGCGGAAATGGACCACAGTGCGTCCACCCTCATCAGGATCACCCCCTTTGGGGTACGTAGGACCAACTCCGATGCCATAAATGTAGTACTGTTCGCCAACGATTTCTTTCGCGGCGACCATCAATCGGTCCAGGCGGGTTATGATCCCGTACGAGGTCGAGACACCAACGCAAAAGAAGCTGGAGCGAATGTACATGAGCAATCTATGGCCATGACAGAGATCGATCAGAACTGACAGATATTGCTCGTTCTGCAACGTGTCCAAGGTGAGTGTGCGCGGAAGCCCATAATCATCCTCAGACTCTTTGTGAATAACGTCGAGCCCGTGAAAGTGAACCATGAAACGATCGAGCAGTGGGCATGGCGAAATTTGGGGAAGCGGCGAGCCGTTACGGAGAGCAGATGATATCATAGCTAGCAGAGGGGGTATATATCAATCGATTTCGAGATTGAAGGACAATAGGACATACTCATGACGGCGAGAATATCACCCTGGAAGTCGGTGTCCATGAATCGAGTTCGGCGGAGCAGCGCACGAGCCCACGCAGGTTCCAAGTGTTTGAAGACGGAGATCAAATGAGAGAGGCTGTATGTAATTTGCCTAAACGAAAGTCAGCGGAGCCTAAGTACAGCATACACACAGAAAAAAACTAACAACTGGATCTCGAGGAGCGTCTGGTATCGCTCCGCCGGCCATGGGCCGCGAAGTGAAAGCTGGGGGGCCAGAAATGATAAGTACTGCGTTCGTGCTCGGAGACAAACCACATGCGTACCTCGTAGACTGCATTTGTTCTCACAACTACGCATCGATTGAGTTTGGCGCGGATAGCACTGAGGCTTGTGACGATTTCAGAAACTTCTGCCTCTCTGTGCGAATTCGCATATCCAACGATCGCGCAGTAGATGGTGCCAAGTTCGTTAGACGTCGTGGCCAATACCTTTCGGTGGTACCGTCGTATAGTTGTCGCAGGAGGGAGGAAGGACATCAGGCTATCCGAGGTATTGAGATATTTCTCAAAGAAGTGGATGCTTAGAAGTAGATGCTTACAATGCCGCGAAGACGCCAGCCGAAACGAGGACAAAGCGTCTCTGGGGAATGGAGGGATGAGGCCCCGCCCGCGGTTCAAGTCGCGGGAAGTATGCTTACCCATGCAACAGCAAAGCCGTATCCCGGCGAACCAGGTGATGGTTGGTGAACATCTTGGTACGAGTAGCCAATAACCTACAGCACGAGACGGTCAACTTGATGCTCAGCAATCAAGAAGCGTACGAACCAGCATGCAAGTAAGACATAACACGATGATGGTCATCGGTGGCCCCGGCCAGTGAATGCGAGCGAAGAAGAGGAACGGGAACGTAACAAGACATACGGCAGCCAGACCGTAGGCGTTACCTCGCCCTGAGCCGGTGGATATATACCTGCGTACAAGGATCGAATGTCATGCATGAAAATCACCGTTGCCATAAAAGCAAGGCATACCACATGACCATGCCGACTACACCACCCAAAAATGTACTCATCACCCGCGACAGCAACCCAAACGTTGTATCGCCCTGGAAGCGGGCAATGGTAATCTGACCCATGATCCTATGAGCGATCAGCAACCCACGCATGCCCGATATCGCGAAATGACACTTACAGCCCCCAAACGAACCGATTTTCTAAACGATATAAGCACAGGCACATGGAACGACAGATAAACATGCCGCACCGTAAGCAAAGAATGCACTTGAGCTCAGCAACGATGGCAGCGCCAGTAACACTAAACGACACCCAAACTCTCAGCAGAGCTCACCGTCAAAGTGCACGGCAACGTACCCGTCAAGATTCCCGCCTTAATGGCAAACAAAATATTCCCACCAGAAAGGCCTGTCGCCGAGTAATACAAGACGCCCATGACGGACTCGAACGCGTTCCTTGGGGGCAATGCGTCCGGGTCGCGGCGCTGCGGCATCCCCAAGTCTTCCACGACATTGGGACCAACACCCAAGATTGTATCTATGCGTGCAGTCAATATTATTTAGCTACGGGTCGGAAAAGGAGAGACGCACCGGGATCCTCATCGTTCCCTTGCCCTGCGTTTTCTGAGACCTGCCAGTTGTTCCAGGTGATAATCCGCTTGACGGGCATCCATAGACGTTGGGTGCTGCGCTCCTTCTCGAGGCGGATCATCTCATCAAGCTGGTAAACGGGGGCAAGTCAATCCTGCGCGGTAATGTAACGTGCTGTGTAGAGATGGCAAATACGCACCATCTCGATCACGATCAACGCGAACTGCATGAGGTGGTATTGATATGCATAGGCCTGGAAAAGGTACCTGTGTGCAGGAATATCATGCTCCGTCGCAGGGTCATTGCTCTGATCAAACGCAGGACGATATGGATCAAGAACGCGGTGTCTGATCAAGATAATCTTTCATGATGAGGAACCGTGCGGTCAGCGAATTTTAGAAAGACGAACCTGTCCTTCTCCCTGAACCTTTCCAGCACGGCTGCAAGTTCATCCCTAATCTTCTCGTGCTCCACGATCTGCTTGTCCCACTTCGCACGGGTCTCTTGGGTCTTCCAAAGGTACCTCAATCTACCATGGCGCACGCCACCCATCCACCCTTCAATCGTCACGAGCCCCCTCCGACACCCATCTAGAACATCGTGGCAGCTCGCGCTGAGGTTCTCCACTGTCTGCGCCGTATACAGTTCAGCATTCGGATCGTTAAACCTCGTCGCCTCCAAGTTAAGGTACCGCTGCGATTCAAACACGCCCACCACGTTCTCAAAGCGGGGCGTACGCGGATGGAACGCGTGGTGGTGCAACTTATGGTGCACATGCTTGTACAGATTGAGATGCGGCGCCTGCCTTGAGTGAGAGCCGTGCAACGGCGAGCCGGAGCGTGCACCCTGCGCTGAAGACGACGTGATCATTACAGGCCTGCCTCTAGAGGGCGTCACCTTGGGGGTACCCCTACCATCGGGCGAAGGAGTGCGCGACGGAGCCGGAGACTGCTGCCGCGGAGGTGTAGGTGAAAGAACCGGCGTGCCTGGTACGGAGGTCGCGGGCGTCACGGGAAACCTTTGTCTCGTCGGGTCGATGATGGAGAAGTACACGCCCATGCCATTGCCGCGCCCTGTGATGCGTCGTGCGAAGTCCTGGAAGGCAACGAAGTCGGCTGGGGCGTAGCGTCCGTAGATAATATCAGATGGGAGGAGGCGCGCAGCGGCTGCGAGCGGGGACATTGCGCTGTCAGCTTGGGAGATGGTGTCGTTGATTTCAGAGGCGGCGGCGGCAAACTCGGGGGCGTGCGGGGGGGAAGTGAGGATTGATTGGTGGAGCTCGAGGGCTTTGATGAGGGGGGAGAGAAGGCCTTGGAGGGAGGTTGTGAAGTGTGCTGACATTGTGGTGGGGTAGATTACGACTGAGACGAGTAGGGCGATGGCGGAGTGGAACACCAGAGGGAGCACGACGACTCTGCCGACCTGTCGAGTAGTCAGAAATGGCTTTGACATCCAGAAAGGGAGACGTACAATGTAGTAAGGGAATGGAAGGAGGGCCGCTGTAGTTAGGGAGATGTCTAGGCGAGGTGGTTCAGATTGAATAGAAGTAGAAAAGTTGACATCCACAAGTTGAAGGTCACTTACCAAGAGTGATGCATGCAAAGACAGAGGGGAATGTGTAAGGACCTGGACCCTGGTGTGCTTTGATAAAAAGGATCGCGAAACTGCCTATGAAGAGGAAGACTCCTATGATGATCGAGGGCTGTGGGGGCATGTAAGGGGTGGCAACAGCGTGTAGACATATATGATCGCACCCCAACTTCAATATACTTCCCGGTGACTGCTTCAGCGAGAGTCGCAGTTGGCACACGGTGTGTGCGCGCTAGATCGGCGAGTTTTATACCGAGACATGACCATCTATAGAATCGTTGAGACCCTCTAGCGCAGCGCAAGTCAAAGGAGAGACTCACGCCCAACTCGCCGTTGCGAACAGCAAAATAAGGATCTCGCGTTCTATGACCGAGACAAAGGGATCATTCGGAGGTGACAGAACCGACGCTGAGAAAAGAAATGAGCTCCACTGGACGCGACATTTGATCGATGGACGTACCTATCAGGATGAGGAAGCTCGCCTGCATGTCGGTGAGCATCTTCACAATTCAGTAAATATGCTAGAACATACCTGGCCAAAGAACTTCTGCACGGCCGGGATGAGGAACAGAATGAGCGCAATCCACGCCGCCACTGCACACCGGATCACAGGCTTCATCTTCACGTATGTGTAGTTCGCAGGAATCCACTGCAGCAATTTTGGAACCTCCCACTGGCGTTTCTTATCTTTCTCGCGATCTCCATTGCCCTGCTCCGTTTCCTTCAGCTTTCCACCACTAGACTCCTGTTCTGTTGCGGTCGACGAGGCCTGCGACGAGGGTGTCTGATCTTCCAGTTCGAGCTCATCATTTCGCCTGGCCGTGGACTCGCGCCTGCGTATACCCAGTCTTGAGAAGAGCTGGTCGCCCTTCATTACATCTGGGAGTCGAATTGTCGAGGTATTGAGTCAAGCCAGAGATTTGAATTTCTGATCGCATTCCGGAGTGATGCATCGGGCCGACGCCGAAAACAGAACCCTACATGCCAGCGGAGGGAAAATGGACAAAATGGAACGAAGTAGTCTAACTTGAGTGCCTCTGGAAATCCCGATGTAAGTAAAAAAACAAAACACAAATCTAGTTCAGACGTTGGGCCCACGATACCCAAAGATGGAGATTTTCCAAGTATTCGCCTTCAGTAGAGCAATTCGAATCCCAACCACCGTCTACTATCTGCTCGCTCGGAGTCCCTAGCTTAACATCAACGTGAGTCCCCCTTGTCCATGGATATGCTCAATGACCCAAGTGAATGGTACAGACTTCGTCCACTACACCAGAAAGAATCGCAGCCGAAGGGAAATCACCCCGCTGGCAACCTGCAAATCCGAGGCTCCTGACCTCTGGAGAACTTCTATGGAACGAAGTAGGCGAGTGATCTCTTTCGAGTTGTATCTTGGTTGCTTCACGGACCTACAAACCTGGGGTCAAAATAAGGAAAATAGACCATACAAGGTATACAATGATCTTCCATGTGGAATGAAACAGAGCTGAGGAAACGGTAAGGCCCGGGAAAGTTTGGACTAGAAGGAGAGTTCGAGAGCCCGTGGAGAGTTTGCGTAAAACTGGCACATCTCGAGTGCGTATCGGTAGATCGGCTCAACCAGGAAGTGATGAGGTTTCCTAGAACTGCTAGAAGAGAACCGTGACTCCGCAGGTTGGGAAGCTCACGACCGAGGTAAGCCCGAGAGGTGATGGAGATGTTCGAGAAAGTGCTTCAGTATCGCTCAAGGTGGAGCCATATATCGCTTGTAAAATTTTGGCGAGGAGGCGTCGTCGAGGCATCATGCTGCGGTTCCATGTGCGCGCTCAGCTGAGCTGCGGAGGCCTTGGTCCTGTGTGGCAAGTGGGGTCCAGAAGCCTTCCATCTGGGACTTGAGAGATTGGAAAGATAAGGGCGATACAACACCTGAAATTGCATGGAAAGGGCGTCCATGTTATCAATAGATCAGTAATGCTGCTCCAGAATGCTCTATTATGGAGACTTATCCATAACCTTTCCCCGTCCATTTATGAGGGCTTGCCAGGAGGCTGTCAGAACGGGAACAAAGCCAAGCGCAGATAGCCCTCCGACTTCGAGGCCCATCCCGTATCCCGTCATCCATTTTCGAAAAAGAGTCAACAGACAGGTTCCGAGTATAGCCATCGACGAAGCTGGATAATCATCCTTGCATCCTTGCATCCTTGCATCCTTGCAGACTGAGAAATGTTGGAAAACCCCGCCTTATCATTGGACGACGGACACCGGCCCCGTAATCAAATGATGTTTGATCAACCGCAGCCGCCAACTTCTTGAACTTGAACTTGGTTAGACTTGGACTTCTCGCTGACCTCCACCCAGTCGGCGGCGACACCCACTTCTACTCAAGGCCCTCATTTATCTTCCTAAGCTCCATTCCCTATAATAGACTATTCTACTTTACATGTAAGCCTTTTCAAGTCTTTTTCATCATCATATCGAAGGGCATGTTTCAATTGACAATAAACAGATTGTATAGCCTGGCCACATGCCTCCCATTCTCGACGATGCAAAGCCCGAAGGCAACGTGCAGGCACTCCTTCAGTCCTTTTCCATGATCATATTCTCCGAAATCGGCGACAAAACCTTCCTCATTGCCGCCATACTCGCCATGCGACACCCGCGACTTGTCGTCTTCGCAGGCGCTTTGGGCTCGCTCCTTGTCATGTCTATTCTGTCCGCCGCCATGGGCCACATCCTACCGACACTGATACCAAAGAAGTGGACACAGGTCGCAGCGGCGGTGCTGTTTCTTGTGTTTGGGAGTAAGATGATGCTGGAGGCCAGGGCTATGGAGGCCGGGAACGGGAAGATCCAGGAGGAGATGAAAGAGGCGCAGGAGGAGATTGAGGACGATGACAAGGAGTATGTGGGCGAGCACAGGGCTGAGGAGAGCATGGAGATGAGGGGCATAGAGGAGGGGCACGCCGAGCCCGCTGCGCGGCCGTCAAAGCCGACTACTTATGCGGAGGGTCTGAGGAATTTCTGCAGCTTGTTCCTCGGACCTGTGTTCGTGCAGGCTTTTATCCTAACGTTTTTGGGTGAGTGGGGCGACCGCTCGCAGATTGCTACTATCGCGCTCGGCGCGGCACATGTGAGTCCTACCTCGTCCTACCATTGATGGAGTTTGACCGCAAACTAGAACGTTTATCTCGTGGCTCTTGGGACAATTGTCGGCCACTCGTGTTGCACGGCAGTCGCTGTCATAGGTGGGCGCTACATCTCTACGAAAATATCTGTAAAACATGGTGCGCCCTGCTCGACTTCTTCCAGTTTTCCGCACTCACGGTATTTCGCGTTTTGGTACTATAGTCACCTTTGGGGGGTCCACACTGTTCCTCTTGTTTGGCATCATATACCTCTACGAAGCATACGCCATGTCATCTGACATGGAGATGTCTATACCCATCAGCCCAGACGATTCACCAGCAGTAGGATTGCTGTAGTTTTGGTTTTACGATTATTTATTCATAATTCAAGGACAATCATAGACGGGATCGCCAACTGTAGCTGATATCTTGTGGTCAAGTCCGTCTCCGGGGGTAGGATCCTATCCTTTTTCATCCTAAGACGAGTCTGGGTGCGCTCTGAGGAA
>JABCKJ010000471.1:0-15251 GCA_018850815.1 Asterophora lycoperdoides
GTCAAAGGCAGCCCAGTCAGACAACTAACGGCGTTGGTGAGAAGCGTTTTTATACTTATTTGGATTTTGAAGCTCACTTGTCTCATCACCGCAGCTCCCTCAATGTTGCCGATGCTGCCATCCTCAACGTCGTCAGCTTCATCTGTGCTTCCATCTGCAATGCCATCAGCACCATCGATGCTGACTTCCTCTTCTGTATTGTCACCTCCCTCTATGGTGCCAGTACAACAGCCTCTGCCTCTGCCACCTCTATTGCAGCCTCCTCCTCTTGCTTTATCACAGGCAGCTCCTATCCAGACACTTTACCAAAGTGCTCGTGCGCTTCCAGCTTCCTCTTCTACCTCCTCAGGTGGCTCTCAGCCCTTTTTAGGGTTTTCTTCTCTTAGCCCTGGGATGGGGCTTTCCACACAGCAAGCTAACCAAGCCAGGCTTGCCTCTGCTTCAGCAACTATTCCACGGCGACCCACTCTGGCAACGTGGGGGAGTTGTAGAGGCAGAGGCCCTTCTGTTTCAGCACCAACTCTTGCACGCCAGCCAGCTCAAGCTCGCATTGAAGATTGCATTGAAGGTCCTAACCATGACCAGATCCGCATTCAAGTCCGGGTTTATTGCCCTCGGGTATGTCCCAATGTCTTGTTTGTTTTGCTCTTATCTTATGAACATTTTTTCCATTAGCTCCCTGGTGACAAGCAACCGTATCTGCTGTACGATATCTCTGGTGACATATACACACACTATCTTCGGCAGGCCAATCTCCTCTATGAGGATGTTCTACCTCTTGATCATACTGTTCTGGCTCTTATTGAAACTATCGCTCATAATATGACACAATCAACATCCCAGTATCGATTTACTCCTCCGCCTGTCCTTGTTCCCGGGACCACTCCCCAGCATCTTCATCTGCTTGCTTTGAAAAACCGAGGAATTGCCAGAAATCATGGAGTTGGACTCCAGCTATTCCGTCACTCTGCCGATTTTACCCTCCATGATCTGGCTATTGACCGTCACCACTTCAGCCACAAGAAGTGCATTGACCCCACCAATCGTTTAATCATCCATCTTGGTGCGTTCTGATACCGTATATTTCTGAATATAAGTAATTCATGGCAATGTCTTAGCTGCTACGCAAAGCCCATTAAAACATGTAGAGGGCGGACGAGTTCACACTTGTCAATATGCAAAATTCTTGCACATTTTTCCTGCAGACAATGACTTCAAAGAGCCTGATGGGAGTTGGTGCGAGTCTAGTGATGATGAGCGTGACACCGTACAAAGAGAATTGAGCATTCCAGTTGATGAAGATGATGATGTTCTTCCACTTTTGGTTTGTTTTCTGAATTATACTTAATTCACACTGTGCTGACTCTTTCCCAATTTCAGCAATCAGCTCAGCGCCTTCAGCTGAATGATCGTCATGTCAGTGACATTTTCTTTCCAGATTAACACGCTCACCGTTCTCTGTACAGGCACCATTGGAGAGAGAACGCCCTCTTGCTTCGGAATCCTCTCTGGCTACCCTTGTTGCAACATCCTTGCCATCTTCTATCTGGGATGCTAGTTCTCCCTGGGTTGCACCGATGGTCTTGCCAGATTATGAAATGGAACACTTTATGCAGCGTATCTATGACAATGCAACCAGAGGCTCCCGAATTCCTCTCCTCAGAGTCCAGGGTAGCAGTTTGGATGAAATGGCCGATAAGCTCTCAGGCCTCATTGACGAAGCAGTTGAGTCAAAGGACTTTACAGTCCTTTTGTCATCAGACCGCCATTTTGCTCTCAAGTAGGCATTCTTTGCTGTCTTTAACTATTGTTTCTAATGTGGATATGTCTTCAGCCGAAATAATGGAGCATCTTCATTTGGTCCTGGAGTTGAGAATGAAGTCATCTTTCGACTTCTTCACCGCTTTATGACCATTAACCGCTCTCAGTTCTTGGTTGAACATGAGGAAGGCCTTTGCACAATCAAATGCATGACCTCCTTTGCAGCATCAGCACCTTCTTCTGCCAGACTGGCAGATATGAAGCGCTTTGGTGCTATCTGTGCTCTCGTCTATGTTTGCACCCAAGCACCTTTGCCGCTTTCACCTGCAGTAGTGCTCTTCTTGGTCTATAACTTTGATTTCAAGTGCCTCACTCCACGCTTCATTGGAGAATGGTTTCCACATCTTCGCAAACTCATCTTTGACTGGCTTGCTCTTGGCCCTCATGTCAACGGCAATAGCCTGATGAGTTCCCTCATCCCGGTTTAGAAAAGCAGACACCTGAACAGCACATTAATACGTAGAGCCTCATGTATAGAACATAAATAACTGGCCTCTGTGTCGTGATAGGATGCAAAATGAGAAACAAATTGTGGTGACCTTGGATCACCACGCTCTACAAGGCCACTTTGGGTCCCAACTCGCATCGACTTCCCGAATGGGCTAGTTTTTCAGAAGGGTTTGATCTTCCCTGCCGCAACGGCTTTTCTTTCAAAAAGGTTTGTGCTTGCTTTGGCTTTTGATTGATTTTCTAACTCCAGGCTTCCTTCCAGGCATTAGAATCCTTTGAAGGAGGGCCTGAGGCATTTCTTTCTCTTTGCGGAATGTCTAATATTATTGGTCCAGAATCTCTGACCGGTAACATACACATTTCCTGCGATGAAGCTTCCAACGTGCAACTGGTTCATATTCAGGAAGCCATGGATGATGCTTCCCTGACTTTTCAGTCGCTCATTACGGCATTTCTCAAAGGACAAGGACTTCCATGTCCAGGACTTTTTGCAGGGCTTAGAGAAACTATCAACGACATTGTTGATCTTTCTACCGTTGATACACCTGGATTTCGGAGCCGTATGCTAGTCTGGGCAGCTACGGGCTCTCCTCTACTGAAGACAACCGGAGCTCCTATCTCGGTAAGCAATTTATTATTTTTGATTTTAGGCACATCCTCACTTGAGTAGATCTGCGCAGTCTCGGATGACAATACCCAATATCACCCCACGTGCAACAGGGCACAAATGGTTCGGCAGGGAGTTATTTCTTTTCAGACATGCCTCCACACTTTGCGATTCCCTGCTAGCTATGTGGCAAAGCTTGCTGCACATACTTATTTGTCTTCAGTTGAGCCTACATCTTTTACTGCCGCCTTTGAGCATTGGTTCCTTGTACAGCTTCTTGTTTCAATTGGTGAGCATTCCGTAGCCTAATTTTCAATACGTCGTTGACTTTTAAATTTTTAAGGACAACACCTTTCAAACAACACCTTTCGAGCTTATACCGTATTCTGCCAATTAGCTCAATACCAGTTTCTTCTGATAGGAATAATATATCCCGCTCTTTGCTTTAAATCTGCAAAATAAGAATTGAGCCACGGATGACATCAGTTGGAAGCGCACTGCGCACCCAGGTGACATCATTGCTAGCAAAGCAAAAATGAAATAGTCAACCAATGTGTCGTTGAGCCAGACGGAGGGAGCTAGGCGCTGGAAGTCAGAATGCATGAGGATGGAATGGTGCCAGTCATCTGGAATTTCCCCGACTCTCTGAAGGGCTTAGAATATCAGAATGTGCAATATGTAGACTTGAAAGCGACAGATACCTCGCGAAGGATGGATCCATCTCAGCTGGATATGTTCCTAGAGCAGAGCCTGCCGTATCGCCATTGTGGAGTTGCTGGAAACCTATGGTAGGCCCGTGTAAATTGCTCTCTTTGGTGCGACTGTATTCAGTGATGATTAGTTTGCAAATAATAATCATGGGAAATCGGCAGTACCCAGCCTCGCGCATCTTTCTTCGTTGGTATTGTCTCTTGCCCATCTCCTTCCGCTCTTGGGAACTATGAAAGGCAGGTGCAATTAAATTTCAAAGTAAGCCTACCCCATTGCAGACAGTCACATACGTACATTTTTCCTGCCATCATCTTCCTGGTGGCTATAGTACCCGATGGCACCGGTCCAAACCTTAGAACTTGATACGACATCGACATAGATACAAGCGAGGGCAATCATAAACGAGGCCCTATACTCCGAGCGAGGAAGGTCTCAACATCTGCAAAGGGCATGTCTCGAGTTTTCCCACATGGAGACCTGCCATAAATGGCAGGTCTCCACGTCCACAATGGGCAGGTCTGAAGGTCCACGCTCTTATGTCTCTGGCTTTGGAATAAATACACATTTGCATACGCTAACGAGCCTCCAAAGATGCCGCCCTCCTGAAAAGAAAATATGGTGCATGCAATGCAGCTTGACATTGATGGGATATACGCGTTACTCCACTTCGACTCATCTCGCCAGCCATCAAGAATACTGACTGGGAATAGCATACTATCCTTCACTCTTCACCGCACATGCCGCGGGACAACTGGTACGACCAGATGCTACAGGTCGTTCCGCTTTGACTTTTGCTACAGGCCATTCTGCTTTTACTTTCCTCATTGGCCAATCGTCCATTCTTGCTTGCAACGATGACATAGCAGGCTAATTGGTAACTACACTCCACGCAGCCTCTCCCACCTCAGCAATAATCTCAACAATTACCAGAAAGTAATTTTACAATGCTTCCAGCCTTACACATCGGAGCGTCGCAGACGCCATGCCTGTGCGCCTTTCAAATCCCTGACGTCAGTCGTCGATGTGGGCTCCTGCAGGTGGCGGGGGCCTTGACGTGCCCAGCAGTACTACGTTATTGATGCTATCCTACCCGAATGCCACGAATATGGGTGACGTCGTTTAAATCAATCTGCAGCATCAAATTGCAGATAGAGTACAGTGCAGAGCAGGAGGCTGGGACGTTGCTCCCAGCATATGTACTAGTAAGGCGCGTTTATTTCTGGCGCGGTGGCTTACTCACAGTTATGACATTTTAGCCCATATCCCACCTTGCTGCGTTTGTGGTCAAGTTCATCGACTCTGTTATTCCCGCCCCGCCCCGCCGGTTTTGTCAACTCACCCCCAAAACCACACCAAATTGAGCCACAAGCGTTGGATGCCGTTCGACTCGACAATGGGGGAGCGGCCTTCCTGAGGGCGGACTTCTGTGCAGCACAACGATCGTGCTCGATATGCTACCGGTAAGTAGTCATACAACGATCTTTCTTTCCTATTTCTACTTATTCAAGCATAGAGAGGCCCTTCTTGCCTGTAGTGATCACCAGGGGTAGTTGTACCCCACAGGGTAAATGACCCGGGGTAGGTGGGGTAGGGGTTGGGGTAAGCATTTTGTTACCCCAGCAAAACCCGGACCCTACCCGGCAGGGTATGGGGTAACTGTGGGGTAATAGGAGTCCAACTTTGCCTATGTATAATGCCACTTTGGTGTAGTAGTTGATGATGTTTTTTGCTTTCCTTTTGTTAACAAGTGATTGCTAGTTCAATTCACAGTTGCTGCAACATTTTCAGGCTCTTATTTATTATCATACAGCATCATATGACTTGAAAAAAAGCGACAACTGTGCAAATGAAGCATTTAAAGAGTGTTATAGACTTGAAAAATAGTTAAGATGAATGAATATAGCTAATTATGTGCTATCCATTGCATTACAAGTGTTGAAACAGTTCACTACCCTGTACCCTACCTGGTACCCAACATACCCCATCTACCCCACTGAAAAACCCTACCCTACCCGGACCCCAGGCTGTGGGGTAGGGTAATGGCAGGGTAGGGTTGGGGTAACAAGAAAATGACCCCGGGGTTACCCCCGCCATTCACTACTTGCCTGAGCTTCCTGAAACACCATCCACAACTCCCCCGAGGAATCGTATAGAAGAAGCACCGTCACCTCAGCATAAGGTATACTATTTCATTCAACTTCGACGTTGCTGGCTAGTAACTCGGGATGCCGTTCGACTTGATCTCACGCTTGGGCTCATCACTGGGAAAGGTCTACAGGAAGGCAGCTGCGCGACGCCACAAGGTATGTTTTGTTCATATTCGATGCTCGCCGTCATCTTCTTACCATCCTTGTGGACAATGTGCACACTGCACAACGGCGCCCCTACGTTTTCGTCCACCTGCCATTGCTGCAGCCTCCCATTGAACACTCTCGATCGCCACATCGACATCTTCTGCCTCGACCTCAAAGTCCACGGCGTCACAGCATCAAAAACATCATGCGCAGAGGTCATCATGACGCTCGAGGGGCTGAGACATCTTGAGGACATAGGAGAGGGGCAACTCTGAAGCAAGCAAGGTCAAGGCCACCCTGCATCTCCCTCCAAATGGCGCCTCACACCCATCTCCCCATCCAAATAGCAGCTCCGCAGTTATCGCACTGACTCATCATTGTTGCCATCCCTTACCCGATTTTCCTCACCCAGCCACCACTTCCCCCATCTCTCGGGCCTGAACCTCAAAGTCGCAGACGGGACGACTATTCGTGCGTTCCCAGCTTCCGACAACCCGGCATCTCACCCTTCCGTATCTATTGATGATGCAATCGGTGACTTGCCTCGCTTTGACTGGTATGCCGTCATATTATTGGTGTCTTTTTGGAGAATGGCTAATTTTACACAGTAAGCACCCGCAGGCGCATTATCTTTCTCTGAGAAGCACTGGCAAGAATTGCGCAGAAGAAAGAGCGAGCACGGCACCAAAACAATCGTCATTGCGGCGGATCCGGTGCCAGGTTCCATTTGACTTGATTTCCGGCGTAGACCATTGCTGAAGGTGTGGAAGAGAACGTCGTGAGTGGTGGATACTATTGGATTCAAGTCGAGGCAATTCAAGGTGTGTTTCTTTTGAGTTCGATGCAATCTGCTAACCACTGCTTCACCAATGTCAGCACCGACCATGACAATGCCACCAGTATGTACCACGCAAGCTCGGCTAAGATTTTGCGGCTGATTTATTGCGTTTTGACGAGGTGTACGGCTACGAAGGATGGCCCCAAAACCTGTGACATCACTCGGCCGCGCTCTGCGCATCCAGATGACGTCATCCTGCATTAGCATCGGGAGAGGCATCTCGCGACCGTTTATTCAGCGCTCATGCGTCTTCAACACAGTTCGCATGGTATATCTTGAAGGATCCCTCTATCATGTACGAGCCGCTCCATGCGTATTCTTCGTTCCCACAGGGTCGCGCAGATCGTCTTATCAAGTGCATTGCAAAACATACAGAAGACCTACAAAACCTTCCTCAATCGTTTCCACCGGCCTGTCGACAACTTTGGCGGCACCTATACTGAGCAACACATCTGGGACACGGTACGTGACAACTGGCTATCGCCCTAGTACAATCTGACCTAAATCCGGTGCCAGATGCCGTTTGACTTGATGTTAGGCATAGACCATTGGTGGAGGCGTGTCAGAGAACGTTCTGGAGTGGTGGATATCGGGTTCAAGTCCAGGCAGCGGCGTGCACCAATTCAAGGTGCGTTTCTTTTGAGTTCCTGGGATGCGAACTTTTTGCTAACCACTGCTTCACCAATGTCAGCACAAACCATGACAATGCCACCAGTACGTACCACGCAAGCTTGGCTAATCCGATTTTGTGGCTGAGCTATTGCGTTCGGACGAGGCGTACAGCGAAGGATAACCCCAAAACCTGTGACATCACTCGGGCGCGCACTGCGCGTCCACATGACATCATCCTATGTTAGCGTTGGGTGACGAGAGGATGCGCATCTCACGACCGTTTATTCAGCGCTCATGCATCTTTCTATTTCCGCAATCGACGTCAAGGACATCAATATAGGTGATTCTCCCCATCATAACTGGAGTATCTTTATTAAGACGGTACCAGAGTCGAGGGCTGGCCGTTGTCGAGGGTGTTGAACGGGGATGATCAGACGAGCAAACGCAGCGCAGTGCACCACTGAAAGGTTCGTTGGTTTCTATCTTGACATTGTCATTGCTGGGTCAATGCAATCACCACAGCTTTGCGAGCCCCGTGCCATCTCTTGTCATTGCCAAAAATCTGCCGCCTCTGTTATAGCCGGAGCGTATCTGGGATTGTAGATAAAGAGTGAAACTGGTGTGTGCACAGATTCGGGGTGAGCGTCTTTCTATTTCTACTGGACTGGGTCTGTACATTGTGTAGGAGAAGTATCTAATAGAATTAGCCCTCGTACTCTATGGCAGCGCGCCGCTGAGTGACATCATTTCCATTCAACCCTTCCCGCTGGCAGCCCCTGTTATTCCCCTCTTGATCTCTGCGCATACTAACGCTTTGAAACTATGGAATCCAATATGACCTATCCTCGCATGCAAGAATCTCCGCCGAATCAGTTTGTGGTTCCCGGGGGAAGACTGCTTTACAACCCGTATCGCGACGGCCAGTATCAGTACTTTTACATCGTCAATAATCACCCTCTGGTAGATCGGTCCATTGCTGGCCATGGGCGTACTATCGTGTATATCCAGGATACGCAAAAGGAAGTAAGGGAAAAGCAGTGGGATTTTGAAAACAGCTTGAAGATTCCTCTAGGCCCTGACTCGAGCCTAGAGAATTCGGGTGCGCAACGTAAATTCACTGCCTTTATCATATTTACTTTCCACAAAGGGCTATTTGAGATGCTGGATGGTGACATTATCTTTGGTCGCAATCTTCAAGGTCCCCGAGATGGTGAGGGCCGGCTCCTGCCAGAACACGACGTGGCACTGGCATGGTGCTTTGACGGGTGAGACATTGCTTCCATCAGTTTTTTCAATGCTAATAACAAAATGTAGGAGGGCTTGCCTGCCTCCCGATCTTCTCGCCGATCTCCGAAAGGTTCAGGAAATTGTCCTAGGTGCTAGAGACCTTTGATCGCCAGAAAAACCCTCCCAGACTTCCGAGGGCTACGTAGGCGGAGTTGTGTATGAGCGACGGGATATCCGAGGAGTGAAGAACACTCGGTGCTACTCCGCAGGTCCCACTCACCAGCACTCCCGGAATATGACATCGCCCGGCGCCAATGGCAAGGTACTGGAGGAAGGAATGACAGACAAACTCAGAGATCAGAGTTTTATAGTCAAGGTGTGACTTTATCCTATTCTACGTTTTAATTTCGGCATTGAATACTTTCCAAGACCTCCATTCGCGTTGGGGTTTTTTCCATGAACCAATTTGCACCCATGAAATTCCGAAAACAGCTCGAACAACATGCCTCGAATCGGTGGAATGGACAACGTGTACTATCCCGCAATCCAGCTCAACATTGCTCCAGCAGTTGCGGGAAGCAAAAGCGCCTGTACGCCACAATATTTATTTTTCCATCTTCATCGTTCTTACTTAGTTTCAGCAAAATCCTTAGAAGGAATGGGCGACTTTGGCTGCTCTCATTTGGATGCCCTGGATTCTGCTGGGGCTCTATCTACGATGATCGCCAACTCGGACCTTCCAGGCAATCCCGAAGGTGGCTCTCCAGCCCCATGGGGAAGGGAGATTGAAATGACAGATGAGGGTGAAGCTCAGGCCAACGGGTTATTTGAATATGGTCGCTTTCACCTTCAAGCCTTTGGTCTTTATATCAAGCTCACTCCTTTGCGAGTCATCACCTTCTCAGGTTTATTCAAGCATGGTGGATTGCCTCCTCTCTCTCCTCCTGGGATCCCTCCTCCTGCTTGGGCCTACAGATTTATGACCGTTCTGTATCCTCCAGAATCTATGATTTCGGGTGCGGGAAACCATCTGATTGCTCTGGCGGCACTACCTACGGGTAAATTACTTCAATTGGCACCAGAAATGACTAGTCTCACATAAGTGGTTTTACTGTAATATTGAAATGAATCTCAGGTGATACATTTCATAGGTCTGAATGAATGCGGGGCGTCACCAACGAAGCCAATTGGGCTAACAATGGCCAAGTTCTCATGTCACCATTTTCTCTCTTTTACTTCTTCATCCGCTGCCTCTTGCAGCTTAACGTCTATCTCCTGCAACAGCTTCTCACTGCAATGCACATTCGCATTGATAGTGAAAAATTTCTTAGTGCCTTTACGATGTGGGACGAAAGTATGGATGAACGGGCTGATGCCGGTACTTGGGCAACCGCTCCCAACGCATCTGGCCACTCAGCACGCGAACACGAATTGGCGGCAGTGGATATTTCTGAGGAAGATCTTCACTCAACCCGCCTGCGCAAGGAGCTTATAGAGGAGTGGGAGGCTCACGTTTTGGGCATATGCGCATTTATTCCTTCACAAATTGATCGAGAGGAGAAATTCATACATAGCGATCAATCTAGGCGACCGAAGGAAAAAGGTAAGTATCTACTTGGTAATTGCTACGCTTTTTTGATAATAAAGTTCACTGTAGGAAAGAGAGCGGCTGCCGGTAGCCTCCCGAGTAAAACCACAAGTAAGCGTTCAGAACTAATATCCTCTTTGAGCAAATGAATGTCATTTTATTAGAACATAGCAGACCTTTCTCTGTTGAAGACCATCCAGCGGCAAGCTCATTGGCAATACAAACTCATCTTATTAAAATTCATCCCGGTGCGCTTAATCGACTGCTTTTTGCAATGTCTACCGCTTATCTAAATAATCAGGTGCATCTCAAGCCCGGAAGATTTTGGAAACAAACTCTGATATTCCCTCAATGCCAAGGCGCTCTTCTCGACTGGCATCGTCTACTTCAAAGCCAGTTCCTACACTGCATTCTAGTAAGCATTAAATACGTAGTTATATACAGTCTTTTTATTTTGATCAGATACGGTAAATCGTGGAGTTAACGTCAAGAACAAAGGGAAAGCAAAGCGGGGTAAGGTGGCCAGTCTGTTACTTCTATTTCTTAAGAACTGACATACGTTCTCAAGATCATGAAGCAGAAAATGAGAATGACAATAATGGTTCCGACGACTATGGTACGTAAATAGAGTTATGGAATAGAACTGAGCCAAGCTCATATCATTACAGCCTCCAATTTTGCCGAAGACGACATGATTATTTCGGAGTCCGAGTTGATGATCTCCAAGAGCACCAGTAAAGCTAAGGAGAGCAGCTGGTTGAAAGCCATGCTGTCTGGAAACACTTTTTTGGCAGCCAATTTAAAGCCCACGACTGATGAGAGGATCTCCGACGAAGATGATGATGATCTCTCTGCCACCGATAATAACGAAAGCGACATATCTGACACCGAAAGTATGGTTCTTGTCCATGATCCACCTCTGTTGAACAAAGTGAACAAAGATCCAGTTAGAAGTAAAGCTGGTATGTGGCCTCTTTATCTTTGTATAAAAATTGTAACACTATTTCGTTTCATATTGTTGTGCAGAGGACTTTCTATCCACAAGCTTGGGCATTGCTTCTATTGGCGATGCTATAGAGGATTTCACTATGAGCTTAATTGCTCTCCGGACTCCCAACATAGCGCCAAATACCCTGGACATTGTGGTTTCCATCAACAACACCTTGATGATGCTAGAGGATCCTAAATCTGCGACAATGCCATCTACTGCAATCCAAGTTTTGGGGCTCTGGAACCAAATTCAGAGTCTTGAACGGTATATTACCATCTCAGCAGTAGATCGGCGAATTTCTCATAGCACGGTGATGCTTGCTCATTTGCGTCCCTACCTCTGGATGTCGTTGCTCTTGGATAACGCATTCGAAATCCTCTATCAACCGGTTGAAAATCCCAATTGGATTCTGTGCCTCGCGCGCTTGCTTGATTCGATCCATTTGCTTGACAACCGGGAAACTGGACCATTAACTCGGGCAATTGAACCGTCTGCCTTTCTTCCCGGCCTCACTGCCGAGACATTCCATTACACGCCTCCTTTCTTTAATCGCGAGGCTATCCAGAAAAATACGGCTGCTGCTACAATCTCAATAGCTCGAGAGTGGCTTGGATTTCCCAATGATTCTCAAGCCATGGCCCGATGCGAGCTCCTATCACTCTTGCATTCCCACTCGCCAGGACCAGCTGTATATCTCCTGGATTGCGTGTGGTCACTCTTTGAAGATCCAGCAAAAACATTAATTGATCGCTCTCATCGTCGTTCAGGAACCTCACGATCACTGTCCACAGCCATCACCACCTTTGGCAAACAAATTGCTTCACATCCAATTACGGATGAGTCATCTCCCGAATCAGCCTCTTTACGCCACCTCGATGCGCTTTTGCTACTTTGGAATGACACCAACTCCCCTACTCCTTGGAGAAGAAAAAGTTATGCAGTTTCAAAATCTAGCCTCACCAGGGACAACATCAGAGCTGCAGGATTTACTACCTACCTCAAGCGACTTCTTCCACTGGTTGTTGATGGCTGTGGAGCTCACGCGCATTCATCTGATAATATGTTGTCTGCAGTGGCAAAAGATCCCGATTATTTCATGCCTTTCCGCAATGCCGCCCCTACGCGTTCTCATGCCATGACAACTCTCTATGCTGATAAGACATTCCTCCTCTGTGCAGATGGATTTGGCAGTGTTCTTCTCCATAGAGCACTCTTCTACGGCTCACCGTTTGCTCTAATGCACTCCGGAATCTTTCACGGCCGCCAAGACTGGGATAGCATATACACAGAAGCGGAGGCTGCGGGACTTGCATCTCCAAGCTACGACTGCCACTTTATCCGCAATAACATTTATGGTGCCGGTAACAGGAATCGCAAACTGGAAAATCTTTCAAGGATCTGGGATGCCCGTACCATGTGGTCTACCTGGCAAGAAGGACATCCTTCCCCTTCATTTCAGGACCTTTTGGACTTTCTCACTGCTCCAAAACGATTTCACAATGTTGGCCCGCTGACTGCACTTCTGATTGCGGGAGATCTTGCCATTGCGGATATCATCCCAATGCCCACAGCTGAAGAACTTGGGGGAATTATCTTTCAGGTTAAAAAGGGAGCTCTTACTGGCCTTCAGCGCTTAGGCATGGTGACAGAATGCTCCACTCAAGAAGAGGTTGTCAAAGCTTTTGTTGATCTTGATCGGTACGTTTCAAGTTATCTTATTTGCATTTTACAGCTTATGTGGTTTGAAAGATATGTAAGAGAAGAAATGTCAGTCGAGCAGCAGGCCACCATGTGTTATAGTGTTCTGATGTTGGAACATGGGCTATGCAAGTACACGCGCATCTATAGGAATCGGGCATATTCTGTACAAGCTAAAGAGGCACGCAAGGCCGTCCGCGTCAATAAGCCACGCAAACCGACAAATGCCGCAGAGCTACGCAAAGCCAGTAAGACACGGAAGCTTCGCCACATTGGAAGGTAGTGATTATGTGTGTAATCTTTGTACTTGCTTCGTAGGTAGGTAGACCTTCAATGTTGAATTCTACAGGCAGCAATACTTAAGCCATTAATTAAAAAAATAAATCTGGATAGAATGATCGAGCTAGTGCAACACCTTCAATCCACAACCTTTCAACACCAGCTTCATCTACGGCACCTGCCAATGGCAAGAGGCTTTGATCAATATACTCCAGCTGGTCAGCGGTAAAGATGGCATCGGGTGGATGCACTGGAACCTCATTTAAACGCTCCCTAGGTGGAGGGCCCGTGCGACCGAGCCAAGATCCGGGGCCTTCATCGGCTGGGTTATTGGCCTCTCGGGAGTTCAGAACAGTGTCATCATGCAATGCCTCCCAATCTACACCCATTACCTCCAGTTCTTCCATTGACATTTTGCTCGGAATTTGAGGAAGTTGACTTCCTCGAACGCCCTGCACAAACATGTCAAAACCAAACATATCGGCTGGCAATCGATTTGGCCCGTGTCAAATTTCCATACGATGCTGATTCCATGAATCCGCAAAAAATGTGAGTTGTTGATTGATAGTTCCAAGAAAGAGGTATTGGAGGAGCCAAATATGGTGGACGTTGTTGATATTCAGCCCTTGTCGCATTTCAAGCATCGTAAATGCATCTGCCCAAGCGGCACCAACCTGGGCTGTTACATCAACCCATAGGCGTTCAATACGAACGTTGTGAACACTTCTACAAAGGAGTTATATTTGCATCTACTGATAAACCAAAATATTCTGACCTGCCCCAGATATATGAGCCACACAGTTCGCCAACGTATTCCTCCATCCACGCAGCAACAAGGAGGTTCTCGACTCCATGATCTCCTCGAACACGAGAGGGAACCCCATATCGAGAGCTGGCTTCCAGAAAAAGTTGCAGCACAGTTTGGCCGAGGTTGTTGTTATGCGCTCGAAGGCCAGTGATGAGCCGGGAGTAACCATCAATAAAGCCATGAATGACTATTCCCCATCATATCAAACCTGTATAATATGCTAAATACAACCCACCAAAAAAAGTAAAAGACCTTACCATGCTGACCGTCGTGGTGCCATAATGAATTGGGCCCAGGAACGCTGTACACCCGTCGTCGGATTCGAATGCGCTGAAAAACTCTTTGTACAGGATCAATTCGCATCAAAGACTGCCAGACTCTTTCTCGAGGTATATGATAGCCAAGCTGACGTAGCATACCATCCAACATTGTGATGCCAGCTCGGCGGAAGTGTGTTCGCAAGTGGATGATGAGGGTGTCCAAGGCTGTATCGGAGATTGTTGATAGCGGCCCAGTATAAGAAGAGATTACAGTTTCATTGGAGATGTTAGTTGGGGGAGGGGTATGGAGAGGTCCCTGGGAGGTATTGCCAGAAATTGAAGGTTGAGAATATTCATTCTCAACAGGGGCAGTGCCGGAATCAAGGAAGTCAGAATCATTGGCATCATCAAGATAGTGCTGAGCCAGAACTGAAGGCTGCTCCTGTTGCTCCCTGATACCATACTCAATCAGCTGGTTGCGTACAAGCGTCCGGCTGACACCTAAGAAGTTGGCAATGCTGGAGGTTGACCGCATGCTATATGCCCATTGCAAGAAGCCAGGATCAATTCTGATGGTAGGCCTTCCATGCATCCCAGTGTGACACGTCTCGAGAACAACCGGATGGCCATGGTGAGACTCGTTGGCAGCATTGTCATACTGCTGGCGAATATCGTGTTGCATCACAGCTAAGTTCCGCAGAACCAATGTCAACTCTTCTGCTAGAAAGATTGCTGAATGCTGAAGGCAAATTATAGTTATTATTACTCATAGAAATAGCTTGATTGCTGGAGAGGCAAACCTCATGAACTAGGCCAACATATTGCTCTATATCATCTCCCAATCTTGATAGAACAACGGTGTCGGCAGAGCAGATCACTGCTTCATGAATCCGAGATTGGAAATGGTGATAATATGATCGAAAAGCATCAAGGAGATCAGATAATGCTGGAGCTTCAGGGGGTGTGGGGAGATCTGACATGGGAAGCGCATTAGCACCCAAGGAGGAGCCTTGCTGAGGTGGGGGCAAAGAAAGCGCTGGCATTTGATCATGTGATCTCAGATCAAT
>JABCKJ010000472.1:0-15172 GCA_018850815.1 Asterophora lycoperdoides
GCTTGGACGAGCTTGGACGACGTCTCTCACACTGCGTAACGTATACGTGTGATGCAGCTCACGCTCAAGAACTCAAGAACTCAAGAAGGAGCACGGCCAGACGCAAACACTCGTCCAAGCCATATGTGTCAAGCACATACCGAAAAAGAAGTTACACACAACGACATGGCTAGCCTGCCGCGCGCGCCGGCTTCGCGCGTCTGCTATGTAGGAGAGACTAGACCTGCCCCGCCGCACTGTGGCCCATGAGCGGCCGCAACAGCAGTTTAGTACAATCATTTGTTGGGGTGGCGCTGTGGGGAGAACAAAACCAACTTGATGCGGGGTACAAGTACAGGGGGGTGTAGTGTGTAGTACTATGTGTATAACCAAACAGAGAATGAGAGATGTGTCCGTGAGTGGAGAGTCGTGGATGCAGAACATGGAAGGGATAGCTACGTAGCTGTGAGCATGTACAACTAGTTTTACAACGAGAAAGAGAAAGAGGATGAGGGGAGATGACATCACAATCAAAAAAACCAGAGTACAGAGGAGTTGCGGAAGAAAGAAAGAAAGAAAGGGATGATACACGAACGGCGATATAGGTAGCCGCACGAACAAAGAGTACACCACGGTACACATCGCAGACGAACGACACGGGGCGGCGGGGGAGGTGCCGGACGTCGATACCCCACCACCACCTCACATCCACTCACTCCCCACCCACCACCGCTTCTCCCCCCCACGCACACTCCACTCCGCCACACTCTCCGCCGACGCAACATACACGTGCCTCCCCGCCGGATCAAAGCACGTCCCCGCCACATCCAAGTCGTCCACATACGCCGCCGCCCGCACATCCCCCACCGCGCGCGAAGAACCCAGTCGACTGCGCGCCAGCGGGGCGTGATGCACGTGCGCGTGCGGGCTCGGCGAGGACGCGCGCGACGCACACTCCGACTCGGGCTCGTCCGCCTCGATGTCGTCGTCGCGCCGGCGCAGCATGTACTCGTAGTCGGCGTGTGCGGAGCCCGTGTTCGGGTCGTCCCCGTCCTCATCCCCATCCCCACCCCCATCCTCGTCGATATGCATAGCCGCCGCCTGCTGGCGCCGTGCGTGGGTGTGGGTGCTGCCAAGGAGCGCGTGTACGTCCGCCTCGATGTTCGGGTCGCCAAACGGCGGTATGAGGAGGATGTCGGCGTAGCCTGCGGGGGCGCTGTGCGGAATCGGAGCCGGGGCCGGAACGCCGGGGTCGCTCATGCGGAGCGCACGCCACGTCGAGTCGGAGATGGAGGTAGGCGGGGAGTAGGGCGACGGGATGCGGAAGGTGTCGCCCAGGGCACGGAGGATGTGCGCGCTGGGATGTCGAGGGGGCGGGATGGGGTCGAGCCGGCTGGCGCTGACGGCGTGGCGGGTGTGTGGTGCCACGGCCGGTCGAGGGTGCCTGTGGGAGTGTGTGTGACGGTAGGGTGGGGGCTGCACCGGCGCGGACGCAGACCGTTCCTTGACGGTGGGCACTTGGACGATCTCCTCAGTCTCGAACGTCCGCGCATCGACGACGTGCAGCAACGAAGTGTGCTGCCGGGGCGCGCGTCAGCAAAAGCGACGCCATGGCTGCAAAGCCGAACTCACCTCCGTAAATGTCATGATCTCCTTGTCACCTGATCCGCCAAACTTGACATTCCGCACACTCCATCCGGGCGCCTTGAAGCTCCCGCCAGACCAGTCGAATATCTCGTCTGCCAACCAACCACTAGCACCCCCATTACCGCCGGGCAGCCGGGACTTGTCTGTCTGGAACACTTTCAGAGGCTTTGTACTCCGGACATCCCAGACCGCCAGTAACCCCTCCTGCGACGCCACGGCAAACTTGGAGCCATCCGCCGAGAAAGCCGTCGAGAAAGACGCGGCAAGCGATGTCGATGTGTAACTCAATGTCGAGTAGCTCGCAGGAGGGAGTTTGAGCGTGGCCAGAGGAGAGAATGTGATCCGCGCGCCTCCTGTCATCCGATGGAGGTAAACCTTGGATGAATCTCCGACCGACAGGAGCGTGCGGCCATCCGGTGATATCGACGCTGCGGTATGTCAGCAGTGCACAAAAGCAGGCGATGACAGGCTCGCATACAGTGGTTTATTGGGACATTGAGGCGCACACATCCCACCTCGTCAATACTCCTCTTCATTGGGCCCCGTATGGGCACATTGTAGAACTTGACGGTGCCGTCATTGTTGCTGATGCCAATGCGGGGTTCCACGCTGCTTTCGTTCGACCGGGTTAGGCTCAGAGACGTGAGAAGTACGGAGTTGTTGATGGATCCATGCATCCTGTAGTCCTTCTCCCAAACCACAGCGCTCTGCCGTTGCCGCGCCGATAGTGGCGAATGGTAAGACAGGTGGATTTCAGCCTCCTGGCCGCCAGCAGCCAGCAGGGTGTCGTCCGTTCCATCAATGCGGAGTGAAGTCAGAGTATTTGCGGAGAAGCTGAGCTTCGCCAGAATCCGAGGTAGCTACAGGACGTGAACAACGTGAGTCTGAGATAGCTATGTGAGGTCTTTGTTACACACTGCGTCCGGCTTGTTGAGATTGCGCTCCACGATCGAGTAATACTGCACATAGTTCACGACTCCTCGTTCTCGTGGACATATGATGAGATCCCGAAGCTGGCTAGACCGCTGGTTAGTAGATCCTTTCATCAAAGGTAAGCTATTACACTCCACATACACATGCCCGATGTGCACATTAGCAGGAACAACCGCTGTGGGTGCTGTCGAGGTAAGTAGAGAAGGATCCCTGGCCATCGCAGCAACAGTATGCAAGGATGGAAGGAGAAGATGGTGGTTTGGGATGAAGGTCAAAATTGAACAGCCGGAGGGGTGGTCAGTAAATGGGTCACGTGTCGGCTGTTGTCGCGATCGGGAGTCTTGGCGAACGTTGTGATGAGGCTATTATTATCGGAGATTTCCCCAGGTCTCTCTGTTCACCATATGCATGCTGGGGTCTGCTACATGATGAATCCAGTACTGCTTTCGCGCTGTCATTGGTCATAATCCACCGCGAAGCGACTACGCACGGTTTTATCCTGGACTTGGGCGCCTCTTCGCCGGACATCACAAGACCGCGGTACCAGCGCGGTACCAGTTCACGAACTTGAATCGCAATTACCCAGAATCTGCTGAGGTTCTGCTGACCGGCGCATCCTCTTTGACCGTGTAAGCAACAATGTACACATTGCACTTCCTGCTGGACGAACCCGGATACAACGTTCACTGCTTGTTTATTCTTTCCTGCTCACCCAAGGCGCACCCAAGGCGGCCATGGCCAAAGACACGTCGTGTGTGACACTTGTACCACAACTTTGTTGTAACTATCCATGCCCGGGTCTTCTGTGCACTAGCATGACAATGACATGTCTCGGACATTGTGCTCAATGTCCCAGAAATCCGCGGCCTGCAACGGCTGTAGGCTGTAAACCTGGTGTCGGCACTGGCGGTGGCGTCGTCCAGTCCAGTTTCGAACTGTCGTCAGCGTACGTCATTTCCCCAGGCGACGCTGACCCTTACATTTCATCGCTTGTCTGCATATCAATCATTTCAGGCACTCGGAGCCTGTAGATATTGCTATTTTAAACTTCTTATTGTGACTTTTCACTTGCTTTCAAGATGGAATTTCACGAAAGGGGAATCGCCATGTCCTCGGGTGGATGAATTAAACCGACATGAAAACGCACGAGAACTGCAAAGTGACAGGTACGTAGATCATATTTTGTCCTGAAAGTATTCTCTATTTCCCGTCGGTTTAAAGCTGGTCTGATGCGCCACTCTGAGTACCGAAAGAAAAATTCCGTCAGATCATCAAAATAGTTTCAAGCAGCGAGCTTGGAAGGTGTGTATACGGTGCAATGCACACAGACAGGTGCGCCTGTCACTGGAAGAAAGGCGGCGAATGATCCATGTCCTTCTGAAGGCCGGAACCATCAGACGCCAGAGTGAGAGGCAAGGGAACGTCCCCCAATCCTATCAGAAAGTTGTCGACGACTTTCCAGTATCCGTCACGGTGAATACATCATCTGTGGGCGATGATTTTACAGCGTCTTGCAATGCAAGTGCACTGCTTTTCACAGCGCACCCATTGAACGCTGGCTTACAATAGCATCTCCCCTCGCGCTGACCATGAGGATCCGGATCTCCACAAGGACTTCCTTTACCCAGCTGCCCAATTGTTCCAGAGAGCCGGCCACTTCTTTAGGTTGCGCAATATTTTTGTCTTTGACGGCCAGAATGGAGGGAGCAATGGTCGCTCACTCTCCCAACATTCAAACTTTGCAGCAAAACACCCAATCTTCATTATGGCCTGTAGGAATACAAGCACCTTTATTCTTCAAATTTATACACTGGAAGAATATGAGTCAATGCCAAAATCCACCACAATGTCAAGCATGAACTGAAGACGTACCACAAGCCCCACTGCTAGGCCTCGTGGCAAAAATAACTTCGCTGAGCGCATCGCCTTCTAGGCCCTTGTACGGCGCGTAGGTATCCCTTATCTGCTCAATGAAAGACTGCACTTTATCCTCTACCACCAGCGACACAGTGCATCCTCCCCATCCTGCGCCTAGAAAATAATAGATATGCCGCGATAGTCAGGATGTAGAGCCTCGGGGGAAGCACCAACGGCACCCACCGGTCAGTCGGCTGCCGTAGGCACCGGCATTCCGCGCTAGCGTTGTGAGCTCGTTGAGCTCGGGGCACGAGCACTGGAACAGCTCTGCGCAGCTTGTTTGAGATTCGTTCATAAGACGCCCGAGCGTCTCGAGCGCGGTGCTACTTCCCGGGGCATCTGCGACATCTATACAAGTTTTTCTAAACTGCAGGACGCGCAGCGCCTCGGCGTATGCGTGCTTGGCGCGTTTATATAGCTGGAAATGGGTCGCTTCAACTGTGAGCGCCATTTCGTTAATAAATCTATCTGACATCCCAGGCGAGTTCCCCTCTGGACACCCCTCTGGAGATGGACGTACCTTCCACCCATGACAAGTAAACTTCAATGAAGACATTCTCCTTCAACCCCGACATCTCGACCATCTCCGAGATCGTCACGCCCAATTGCCCATCATCCTTGGCTTCCTTTGGCCTCAAAACCTCCACCTCTCTCCCCATTATCTCCAGCCCCTTCTGAAGGTCCGCAAAATCCACTTCCTCGCCCTCCTTCTCCCCGAGGAGCCTTCCCAGTACCTCTCTGAGCGTAATCTTCTCCCGCTCCCCCACGTCAACGCCGAGCGCCTTCGCCAGGATACGCGCGCCGACTAGTGTCTCGACTACGCGGAGGTTGTACCCGCACTTGGCACCGACGGCTTTGTCTGCAACGACAAGAGAGTTGGCACAGACGAAGACGGAACCAGCGGGGAGGGGGACAGGCGTGGCTTTGAGGCGCGGGAAGAAGGAGATGTAGAGGGCGGAAGACGCGTCGGATATCACAGAGGCGGCTTGGTCCATACTGTGACTCTCAAAGTCAGGAGGTATTTCCAGGGAATTTAGATCTTACCCGCCACTGTTCACGCCTACACAAAAAATATCGATTCTAGTTGTCGGATGTCACGTCAGGAAAATGAAGGGAATGACGCACCGACACGCTTTTCATTCTCCATAGACATCCCCACAAGATCGCCTTTGGTGAGCGGGTGGGCGTCTCTAGCGTTGAGGCTCTTGGACTTCTCATCAAGCTGATGTGGCATCATTGAGACAAAAAGTGGTGAGACGGGTGCAAAGTTGACGAGACCTTTCCGTTGACCGCCAGGAAAGAAAGAGTACTAGCTACGACCAAGGCCGCGCTTGACGACAGCCCGGAGCCTGCTGGGACCGAACCCGTAACAAGCAGATCAACCGGAATCGGAGATTCTGCAGCTTCCGTCGACGAGGAAGCCGAAGTGGAGAAATAGTGGTTCAGAACTCCCTGGTCAACCGCGTGAGATGAGACCTGACTGCTCATGATCGCAAGTCAAAGGAGAAACGTACATAATACCCCGCTTTGACATAGCTCTCCCAGCGAAGTTCCTTTGTATTGATGTCCAGGTCCCAGCCTTCGACGTGCAACTTGTCGTCACCTACTTCCTCCGGCCGTGGTGTCCTCTTCGCTGGCGTAAACACCTGCCGAGTGTACTTGGAGTTCAGATTCTCTGCGATCACGCTTCCAGGCAAGTGATGTGTCTCCTCTGAAAGCAAGGAGTCAGGTACGGGGCGCGGACCACATGCAATCAGAATGTCGCGCTCGATCGCTGCGGGCAGAACCCCAAACAACGCATAGTCGATGTGTTCACCTGGTGCCACGACGTTAGCTTCAACAAATGACCCCGAATCGGCTCCACCGACCAATCAAACTGGCAAAACAATCAGTGCCAGCCGTAGACCTAATGTATCTGCTACTCACTTGACACGCCCCGGTGCTCGTGCGATATACGCAGGCTTCCGTCCAAACCTGCTCTGAAACTCCTCCGCGAGGTTGTTCCACCGCACCGCATGATTCAACGAGGTCCCTAGGTTGTCATACAGATCTGTGAGGTTCGTATACACTGGAATAGGTCGCTCGGCAGCCATTGGGTTTAGCAGATCGTGCTCTCGCGATGGAGAAGTGAGATGTAGAAGAGACTCCGCCAGCTGGCCATGTGACCGATGACATCGAGGAAGAACACAAGAGGCTTCAAAAAAAAAAGAGTGTATAATTCAGTATAGGAGACGTTTCATCGTAAGTAATGACCATCGCAGAGGCAAAGCAAACGTTGGAATTTGCAAGCCAAACGCGTTGACGACTGCGGCCACAAGGAAACCGAACCGGCCCGATTTGCCCGGGAACCGATTGCAACAGTGACAAGTACTTGCTCAGCCCAACAAGTTAACCTACCGCCCTCTCCCTCGACTGATACGGTAATAGACCGCATTTTCACAGTGGGGCAATTTGTGCAATCTGCATCACCACAGTCGTGACTCATGATCGACGCCACATCGACGCACTTGACGGACTATATATGGCGCCGTGGTGCACGACTTCGTTGTGAAAATTAATATAATAACTCGTGCACTATAAACTGTAATAGGAAGTCCAGCGCAAGGTATGCATCCGGGCCAGCGTGTCTGGCCTGCTACATCAAGACCCAGAAAGGAGTGGCGTCCTCTCATCCCCAGCCTCCAGCGACGGATTGTCTCCCTTTGCCCGCCCAACAAGCTCCTTCAGCGCCGTGAAGATCTTATTTCCAAGCCATTCTCTCGCTCTCCACAACCCAAAACTCCGCTCATCAATCCTGTCGAACCTAATGCGATGTTCCCCGTCCACTGCGACAGAGATGACCGTAACTGTCGTGAAGATCGACGCGAGAGCCGTCGAGGACGAGATCATGAACATGATGATCATCTGCAGGCGCGCAGCTTGTTGCACGGAAGAGCCACCAAGGATCGCACCGGTCATCATGCCAGGAATCGCGATGATTCCGAGCACACTGTGGGTGGTCAGTCACTACACAGTCATTGAATCAAGAAAAAGGCGAAAAAAACCTCATTTGATTTATTACAGGCGTGAGCGCCATGCGGAGTGCTTCGCGCGCGATGGGCTTGCAGGCCTCCATGCGCGAGGCGCCAAAGGCGAGGTACATCTCCACCTTGTCTCTATTCTCTCTCACCGAAAATTTCAGAACTAGGAGGGAGTGAAGAGATTTATGGGCATACTGGAGCTCTCGAAGGACATAGCTGACACAAACGGTGATACCGGAGATAGTGCTTCCGCATAACATGCCGACAATAGGGACTGTAGTCGTCTAAAGTAAGAAGAGAAGGGTTAAATTGATATTTTTGGCGCACCATATTGTATCGGTTCCCAGAAAGGTTCAACGGACATCGCGAAGCGCGTACCGATGATGGATATGGGTATGGTGGATCCAAGCATGCCAATCAGAACAGAAGGAAGCTGACAACGCGAGTTAATTCACTATCTCACGACGCGTTGGGACCAACTGCACCATATATTCATGTCGTCGTTTTGATTTATTGGCGACTATGGGCAGTATATAAAGAAGATCAGAAAGAGAGTCAGGACACGGAAATGTCAACGCACCGATCTCAAATGTCCCTAGAAGATTGAGCAAAACTGTATGACAACGCGATGAGATTTATTCTAACGCTCGAGGAACGCACACTCACATGCAATGGCGGCAACGGCCCAAGGGTTTTCAGTCGCAAAGACTTCTTGCAGAAGGACTGCTACAACAGCCAGTTGAATAACACATCTCGCTGCTGCGGTGAAGAGCGAGCTTTCGATGCCCAATCCAAGCGAGCCAGAAACAATAACGTCGAAGACAATGAACGAGAACCCCAGACAGACATTTTTCCAGCCTAGCTCGGTTGTTGGGCCCCGTTCCATCTTTCACTGTCGGGTCCGTAAAAGATGGAAACAAGATGGAGTGGGACGAAGACGAGCTTCCGTGCAGTGGCATTATGGAATGATGGAATGTGTTATGTACCATGGCGAAATGACATCACGACATCACACTGGCCCGGTGTTCAAATGTCCAATCAGAGCCCTCGGATTTATGAGGCGGCGTCTAAAATAAATTTCCTTACTCCTTTCATCCCTGTCGCCACCCCAACGCCACCCTGTCGCTCACGTTCATTTCATTTTGGTTGGTTTACAATAGTGGACCACCACCTCCTCGTCACTCTTTTCTCCTTTCTTGCTTTTTTGGGTAGTCAACTTCATGTCTGACGGCAATGGCCCAAACACGATGATACACCTCGGCTGGACGAATGTCGGCTTGGGCTTCGCTTTCATCCTCTTCGACGTCGTTCTCTCCTCATCCCTCGGTCTGGGGATCGAGCGTTCGCTGTTCACCGCCGCAGTTCGGTGTGTCGTGCAGCTCTCAGTTGTCGGCGTTCTTCTTCAACAGGTCTTCGAGACCAAAGACCCCTGGGCCGTCGGTGGAATTGCGCGTGAGCTCTCCGTCCTCCAGTTCGCTCTCGGAGTTTGTTTGACATCGAAAACTTGACTGACCGCGTCGTTACAGTGGTACTCAACCTCCTGGGAACCTTTGAAATTAGTCAGTGAGCCTGCCTTTCTGCGTGCACACGACCACGTTGCTGAACAGCTGGACAAGTCGCGAACAAGTCGAAGCGCAGATATGACTACATGGTACGTACGGATTGCCTCATGTCAAGGAAATACATTGATGTCTTTCAGCTTCCTTCGGTGCTTGTCGGCTTACTAGGATCCACTATACCCATATCCATCATCGGAACCAAGGTCGCAATGTCGATTGAGCCCTTTTGGGAGCCCGTCCAATACAGTGCGCGCTCTTCCTCACCCATATCCCTCGCACGGATACTGACTTGATTGCTATCCCCCCACTGCTTAGTCCCCATAGTGGGCATGCTATGTGGCAATACCATATCTGGAATCCTCGTTTGTGTAAGCTTCGTGCTTCGGGAACTCCAGTAAGTACTGCCTTCCCTCACGCATCTCCGCCTGTTCTCACCCGCAACACGTTCCACCCAGGGAAAACCGGGATAAAATAGAAATCTACCTCGCGTTCGGGGCGACGCGCATGGAAGCATGTAAATCCATCGCGCGCGAAGCACTCCGGCTGGCACTAACACCTCTCATTAACCAAATGAGGTACGCCCCATTACACATATTCTTCAAGCCTCGCGTGTTGAACCCATCTACACAGCGTCATTGGCATCATTGCTATACCTGGTATGATGACTGGCGCCATCCTTGGTGGCGCCTCTGTGCAGCAGGCCGCACGGCTCCAGATGATCATCATGTTCATGATTGCCGCCTCGACGGCTCTTGCATCCATCTTCACCACAATATCAGTCATTACCATCACCATCGACGGTGAGCACCGTATAAGGACGGACAGGATTGACGAGAGCATGTTCTGGATGTGGAGGGCGCCGGAGCGGGTGAGGTGCAGGATATCGCGTTTCGTCAAGGGCGCGTTTGGCCTCTCGGTGAAAGAGAAAGGATACAAGGATGAGCGCACACCGCTCCTTGGTGGGGACTCGTGATGGAGATTTGGTACATAATCTAGTATAAGTTCGTATGCCCTCTTTTTCCCCCTTCCTGATCGACTGCTAATGCCGCGCTATTATTGCAGTATCTTATAGAAATGCTGCAGCGCTCTACTGCTTTTGTAATGGTTCACGGTCGACGTCGCACGTGTATACCAACGTAGATTTGCACTGTTCAACAAAATGGACTTCGATAAAGTCCAAGTGCGCAGTGCTTTGAAGTTACTACACCCAAATACTCTCGCTGTAAACTTGAAGTGTGCATTCATGTTTACTTGTGAGGCATGGGCGTACACTAACGAGTCTCGAAGAACTCCACCAACTGAACTGTCACTGTTACCCACGCAGGTTCTGCCCCCCGTTCCGGCCCACAGGAGGAGGTGCTCGCACCCTTGGAGGCAATGGTTTCGTTGGTGTCGTCGATTGTCGTGAGAGATAGCACGATCCCTTCTCAGCCCTTGGGATGCTCCCCTCGGTGAGGCATATCTTGGGATCTGACTCTCTTTTGAACCCAGATCCTCTCCTGCGGGCACATTCAAACCCCGATATGTTTTCTACGATCTCCAATGTCCTGCCGCAGCTGGAGAACAAAGGATCAGTGTTTGCTCACTTCAGAATACCAGATGGACTTACTTCCCATCCCAAGTTAATTGCCGGGGATTTACGCCGCTGTCGGGGTCGATGCTGAGTCTCGAGACGCCGTGAAGGGGTATGGCGCGAGAAAACGTCAGAAGCGAGAGTGTGGCGATCACTGTTATCGAGGGGAACATGACTGCCTGCTGATACGTAGAGATGTTCTTGCGTGTGACGGGGGAAGACCAGCTTCACCGTGAGGCTGAGGATCAACACTGGCCTGTTTTAATGTAATGGGAAGACGTCGGCATGGCAATCGATGTAGATGATATGTATCAGAGATAGCGTGTGAGATACAAAGTACTATTATTACACTTCAGGCCAGACCTTCAGGAGATCTGTATGCTTTCGAGAATGTACTTACCGAGTTTGATTTTTCGAAAGAGACAATGGACTTGGGTGAGTGTGATTTTGTATCCTCAATTATCTAAGTAACTGGCAGCTAGAGAAGCTCAGCACCTATCTCTTATCTCGTCTCCACTCAGAATCCTGTTTCATGCATTGATGATGAACCCAGGGTTAACGTTCGCTTATTACTTTACCAACACGGGCCATAATCCAAGTACTCACCCAAGGAATAGTTCGCGAAAACGTAAACTGATCAGGCTGTGTAGTAACAGGGTCAGGAGAAAGATGCGTGCGTTGTGGCGTGGTGTATGACCATATATATCAGAGGCTGTGGCATGCTGATCACAGCGACGACTATAAGTGTCAATGGACGAATGATAAGTCTAAGGACAGTTACGATTTGCATATTAACCGTTGATTGTCCGTGGGGAAAGTGGGCCTTCAAAGTTCAAGATTCCACTGAATTTCGGTTGACTCCGGTGGTGGTGTACGTTGCACCTTTCTAAGTATTTGTGAGGCGTGGGCATACACTGACGACTCGCACTTGGCGAGCGTGGCGTTTTAGTAGTGAAAGATGCGAGTATATGTACCAAAAGTTGAACGTCCTTGATAGTTCATGCGGCCACAGTGCCCATCGCAGCGAAATTCTATTTCGAGGTCAACGATGTCAAGATGCAAGAACATACGAACTTACTAGAACGTCGACGCGAAACTGAGTGAGGACCCCCCCTAATGTCTTGCCCCTCCGCTCAAAGGTCATTCATCGGAAATCTCAGGACAGCTTGAATCCAACGTGGCTTCAAATGACTTCGATGCGACGTCCACGGTCATAAGCCCCTGTGATCCCGTGATCGTGACACCACTTCAGACGCGACGAGACGCGTTATAAACGTGTACTGTATTTAGACCGCATTCCTCAAGCCCGCACTGAAGTGCAGAATGACAACTCATCTCGACTACATCGCTATGCGCATCTCACTACAAGTGTCCAATCATTGGGGTAAGGCTATGTTGGGAAAGTTACAACACAGTGTTATCTAGATTCTTAAGTTATCATACAAGCGATTATTTACGCTGTCTCCTGCGGGCGAACAATCAACTTTGCGCCAGAGACATCGTTGGCTTCCAACCGTGCCAAAGCAGGCAAGACGCCGTTCAATCCACCAGGAATTACCTCAACTCGGTTTGGCTGTTTTTTGTGTGTCTTGATCAGATCGACGACGCAGCGATATACAGCGCGGACGCACCTTGATTGAGCCCTCCTCCAGGAGCTGCGACAGCTTGCTGTAGAGTTGCAGGCCCAAATCCCTCGAGTGGGGGAATATCCAATTGCCAAAGATGCGAGTAAGTCTCTTTCCTTCCGTGGCCTTGATCTCCTCGGGATCGAGAAGAAGAATCAGGTCACTATCATCGGCGAGAAGGTTGAAAGCGCTCTTCTGGGTGTCATTCACGGATACAGCGTCGAAGACGAGCTTGATGGGCGCGGTCGTGATCTTTGCAACTTCCGCGGCAAGCGCATCGGAGGACAGGTTGCGGTCCAAAACGTGCGTAGCTCCGAGCGACTTGATGTGCTCAGTGTGCTTCAAAGACGCAGTGGCGATGATGGGGGAGAAACCGGAAAGTTTGGCCAACTGGATGACTGAGAGGGAGGCGGAGGTTGTGAGATTCGGTTCGGTTCGTTCAACAAGGAAATGAAACCATACCGTATTGGCCGACGGACGAAGAACCTCCGAAGACTACGAGGGGGCTTCCTGCGTACTTTCCGCGAGCGGAGTCCTCGAAAGGAGCCGCTTTGCCAGCTCCGTGTGGGGCAGAGAGATACAATCCGACTGTAGCAGTGGCGACACCAACTGAAAGGGATGCGGCCTCGTCAAAAGAGACGTTTGCGGGGATCTAATGCGACGAAGCATTTAAGTGTTCAGTGAGAGTTGTTGTAAGAGGAAAGGTTCGCGATGGCACACCTTTGCAGCTAGCGCGGCCTCAGCCAATGTGTACTGCTGGAAACCAGCCCTGTCGTTCTCCCATAGACCTTGGAAGAAGCTGCGAGAACAGTCAGGAATTGGCTACTCCGAGGTCTGAGCGGCGAAAACACTTACACCCTATCACCCACAGTGAACCCAGAAACATCTGCGCCAACCTCGGTAACCACTCCAGCGACGTCGACTCCAACGATAGCAGGATAGTTGGAAATGTAAGCTCCAAGGTGCTTCTGGACTTTCCAGTCGATGGGGTTTACGCCAACCGCTTCCACTCGCACCAAGAGCCACCCGGGAATGACGGCAGGGATATCGCGCTCCCTAAGCTTGAATTCTCCACCCTTGGATTCGAGGAAGAGAGCCTTCTGAGTCTGAGACATTGAGATGAAGTAGCGTTGTCGTGTGTGGAAAGTGGGGTTGAGGATTTGGATGATTATACCTGCTTCTTCGTGGTCTTTATATTGCAATGTGTTAGAATAGGGAGCTTACATAGCGCGGAGTGAAAACCTCCGTTGATCGACAAGCAGAGGCTGACCTATGTGAGTTGTCACCCCCTGATTGCTTCACCAAAAAAACAGCACAGAAGCTTCCTGCTCGTGTCAGCGCTGACTGAGACTGTCGCCACTGCGACGACATTGGTATGAATGGGCGACATAGCATGTGTATGGCGATTGATTGGCGATTGATGATATTGAGGACAATTTGTTTCCCCGGGGTGTCAAGTCAAATGACATAGATCTGCACAGCTTCGCCTTATAAGATAGGGGATAGCCGATAAGGCCCAAAACGGGGGACATCACACTGCACAGGATGTGTGACACCCTCTGTCGCGCGCACTCTTTCGGACACCATAATCGTCGTTCATCGCGGTACCATGTACTTGTTATATTAGCTGGCTGCACTACGCGCAGTGGAATTTGGATCCTGCCTTACCCAGCTCCTCCAAAATTCTCGCTGGAATTATGATGCGGCCCCTTTATGACGTGTCAGTAAAATACCCTCTATCAAATTGTTTATGAATTATATTTTCCTTCATTGAGCTTTCAATGTTAAGTACTTCTCTTCCTTTTGTTGAACTGCTTCAGATTATTCCACTGCTTCAAGCTCTTGCGGCGGCCTGTAGGGCCTTGCAAGCACTTGATATGTCCGCATATGGAAGTTCCTTGATGAAAACCATATTTCTCCCCATCTAAAAGGCCAAATCAAAAGATCTCTCACACGACGCCTTTTGGAAAGAGATTGTCGGACGGATTTTTTCAATTTTCTGCCTACATATAGGGATTTTTGACGATTTGAGGAAAATGGCACGCAAAATCACGCTAATCGTACTACGAAGCACACAATCAGCGCTGACTGAGGCATAGTTACTAATGTTTTGTTTACTAATCTCCAGTTGGTCATCGCTGCGCGCTGGCCACTGGTCGCCTGCTAGATCTACCCCCAGACGACTCCCTCGTCCCCGCAATGGAGGCGAGACGCTTCCCCCCCGGGCCTATATTAAGCATCGCGTTCGGCGTTTCTCTCTATGTATGTACATACAGCCGCGCGCCGTGTACCTTAGATCAACCTTCGGGCCAAGTCTAAAACCTACCTGCCTCCATCCCCGTTTAGTCGCCACCTCAGTTTTCCCTGTCATTTGCGCGTGGCGCAACGTACGTGGTACGAGTGGCCGAATCGTTCTTTGAAAGATTCTGCTCAAAATATCGCTTCTTGAAGACCCGAGAATCTATTGAAAAATTCCTCATAAGTAGGTAACGACATTGGTGCACAGCTATCGCCGAGTTATTCTATTGTACAGCCTCAAAGGCGCCATAGTTGCCGTTTATGATGCGCGGGCGTCTTGAACGACTTTCCCAAGTCGATTGAGCGATTCGTCGATATGAGCATCATCTAAAAGGCTGAAAGCTGCGCGGACGTATCCAGTCTTCCGACCGTTCGGCAGGAAAACAGTCCCTGGAAGTGCAAGGACACCTCGCTCGACCGCATTATCGCGGATTACTGCCTGCGAATCACCTTCTACCAGAGGATCGTCACTGAGAAGCAGTTTGAACCTGAATAATAGAAGTTAAAATTGGACTTCGCCAATGGAAGCTCCAAATACAACCCACCAGAAGAACATCCCAGCCTCGGGTGGTGTCCACTCTGCCAGACCAGAGAGGTGCTTCTGCATGGCATTCTCGAAGA
>JABCKJ010000473.1:0-15088 GCA_018850815.1 Asterophora lycoperdoides
CACCAGCCGGCGCCGGAGTACGTCCCTGGCGACATGGTATATCTAGACGCCACGGACATCTCGACGACCCGGCCATCGAAGAAGCTGTCGCACCGGTACCTGGGCCCGTACCCGATCCAGCGGCAAGTCGGTCGACTCGCATACCGACTGATCCTCCCCCGCTCAATGAGTCGGATCCACCCAGTCTTCCATGTCGTAAAACTCATCCCCGCCGTCGCGGACCCGATCCCCGGTCGCCGACCAAACCCGCCCCCGCCGCCCGATATCATCGACGATGAGCCTCACTACGAAGTGGAAAAGGTTCTGGACAGCCGTATATTCCGGAAGAAGCTACAGTATCGCATCCTTTGGAAAGGCTACGGCTACAAGGACGCGTCATGGGAGCCCATGGAAAATGTTGCAGCCCCGGACCTGGTCCGCCAGTTCCACCAAGACAATCCGGATGCCTCCCAACACATCAAGGGTCTGTTTGCACTCACACCAGCAGTCTTCGCCTCGGCCACTCGCATTGGATCGACGCGAGTCTCGAGAGGGTGATGTCAGGGGATACTCTCGGGCCCGGGCGTTGAACCTGGGCATCGGGCCTGACCATGCACCCCCAACTTCCACCTCGGATGCCCTTCTCGCCAGCACTGGTGCTATGTACATATCGGTATTCCTTGCTCCTTTACACCATGCTCATTACCTTACACTCTTACTTATTTTTACCTTCCGACACGAGGCGTGCCTTACCGAGGCACATGTCAGCCCTTGTTGCACTGCACAGTCCTCACTTATAATCGACGCTCTGGCAAGGGGATCCCCACTTTCATTATCTTCGGATTCCTTTTGCCAGGTGCATAGTATATACGTTCCCCTTACTGTACAGCAATGTAATCTTCAGATTCCCTTTGCCAGTGTGACCCGGTCTGCTCCCAAAGGTCGCCCTTACACTGCCCTAAGTTTTCCGCTTCAAGTTTGTCTGCCAGGCGGTCGAGTGGTAATGTCGACATTAAGGCATCCCATGTAGTGAGCCGTCCTGGGAGAATGCGCCTGACCACCAACGGGAGGCCTCTGCATACTTCCACTATCAGATGCCCTCTGTTGTCCTCTAGTGCGTTCGTCAGTGCTCGGACTTCTGTCGCCCACTGTACATGCGAGTACACTTTGTCCTTGTCTCCCACTAGCATGCCTAGATCTTCCGTGCACAGTGTTGTTGTCCTGAGGCGCTCTGGGAGCTCCTCCCGAGTGAGTTCAATTATCATTGGCAGGGGCCATTTCACTGTGAAAGCCGCATACAGTGCCGGCCAGTCCTGCTTGCTGGCTGCTGGTAGGCTTAGAAACCACTGGTCTGCTCGGCATCCAGAGTCTAAACTCTTCTCGAAGCGATAGATTTTAGCTTCGAAGGTAGTGGTGTTATCAAAACGGCCCTCCAAATGGCGGAACCATGTGTGTGGTTTCTCTTCATTTGAGTAGTCGCCGCGGAACAGTGGGGTTTTGTCCTTGGGCATGTCGGCTTTTGGTGGTTTCGGGATGTGTAGAATAGGTGTGTGTACGCCCCTGGGGGTTACTGGTGTGGTATGCCCTGATCGATGGGGTGACGGTGGTGTTGATGGTGCGCTGTTGGTGGGGCTGTGTGGGCTGTGTGGAGGGGTCTCTGTGGTGGTGTGGAGGGCTGTTGTCAGGCTTATTGATCTGGCGTGGATGCGTGCTAAACGCTCTCTGGCTTGGTCTTCTTTGCGCTGTCTGTATAAGACCATTTCTAATGCAGCGCGTGCCCTGAGTTCAGCTTCTGTGAGTCTCCTGGGTGCCAGTGCTTGCTGTCCACCGTGTTCTAAGGCTAAGTGCATGAAGTGTCAAATCTGCCTCTCTACCACCAATATGGAGCCCGCTGATTCTGTGTGGTGCCAAGCTCTAGCCTGAATCAAAGAAGCACAGCGAAGATGCAGGAAGTGTGTCTGATGTTACTATGATACATGCAACGGATTGCTCCAAGTGCTTCAAACTCCGCTTGGCTAATCCTGCTAGCACTGCCACAATGCCTCCCAACACATCAAGGGTCTGTTTGTGCTCACACCAGCGGTCTTTGCCTTGGCCACTCGCATCGGGTCGACGCGAGTCTAGAGGGGGGGTGATGTCAGGAGACACTCTCGGGCCCGGGAGTCGGACCTGAGAGTCAGACCCGGGCGTCGGGCCTGACCGTTCGCCCCCAACGCTTGCCTCAGCACCAACCGCTTGTCTCCGCTTGCACTGGTGCGAGGTACACACTGGTATTTGTCGCTCTTTTACATTACACTCCTTTATTACACTTTCATCTATTTTTGCCTTCTGACACGAGGTGCGTGTCTGGACACGCATGATCCGCATGTCGGCCCTCATTGCACTGCACAGTCCTCACTTATAATCGATGCTCTGGCAAGGGGATCCCCACTTTCATTATCTTTGGATTCCCTTTGCCAGGTGCGTAGTATATATGTTCCCCTTACTGTACAGCAATATAATCTTCAGATTCCCTTTGCCAGTGTGACCTGGTCTGCTCCCAAAGGTTGCCCTTACATGGATGGTTTCCCACAAGACATACCTCCAGGCACAGTTCACCTCGCTACAGATGGAGAGCCCGTTGCTCTCCTGGATAAGGGCCTCTACAGATTGAAGCAGGGTGCGTACATGTGGCACAGGCGGATGCACGAGGTTTTTGTTTCCATTGGCTTCGTTCGGATTACCTCAGACCCATGCGTGTACATTTACATTTGCAATGACATTTGTATCATTATCCCCGTGCATGTCGACAACATGATGATTGCTTCGAAGTCCCGCCCTGCCATCCTCCGCATCATCTCCGAGTTGCGCCAACATTTCAAACTTCGTCACCTCGGTCCCACCACTGGCCTCCTGGGTGTTTGAGCACGTGTAATTGGCCTAATCGCAAACTCTGGATCGATCAGTGTGCCTATGCTATTGAGATACTCTCGAGGTTTAGCATGCTCGAGTGCGAAACTGTTACTACTCCGCTCAATCCACAAGCACGTCTTTCCAAATCCCAATCCCCACAAACTCCAGAGGAGGTCAAAGAAATGTGCAAAGTGCTCTATGTCCAGACCACAGGCGCATTACTCTACCTTGCCATGTGTACCTGTCCTGACATAGCTTTCGCTGTTGGTGTACTTTGCCATTTTAATGGCTGTCCCAGTCGCGCTCACTGGAAGGCCGTCAAACATTTATTTTGGTACATACATGGCACCCTGGACTATTGCATCGAGTACTCCACTGCGGCTGTGGTGTTTCCTGCCCCTTCCCTTTACCTCAGATGCTGACCACAGCGGTAACTTAGAGAATGGGCGCTCTACTACTGGGATGTTGATCACGGTCGCTGGGGGCGCCGTGAGCTGGTCTGCTCGTTTCCAGACCGTCGTTGCCCTCTCCACTACTGAAGCCGAATTTATTGCAGCCAGTGAAACTGGACGCGAGTTATGCTGGCTGCGGAATTTCTTGGCCAACATTGGTGTGCCACAGTCAAAGCCGTTGACCCTTAATATGGATAACCAGTCAGCCATCTCAGTGTCAAAACACCCGGAGCACATGGGTCATTTGAAGCACCTTGATCGCCACTGGTTCTGGCTTCGAGAGGCAGTCCACGACGGTAAAATCCATCCGACGTTCATTGCCACTGCGGACATGGCTGCAGATCTCCTTACAAAAGCGTTACCAAGAGAAGCGGTTGATTGATTCCGTCAAAAGATGGGTCTTGTGGGCGAATTTTCAAGAGTCGAACTCCAGTGATGTTGTGGGCACTTCATCAGGTGGGAGTGTTGCAGGTGTGTTTGCCAGTGCCCCGGACATTGATCGGAGTTTGGATATATATGTACACGTGACCGTTTCCATATTCTTATCGCTTCATCGGGGTTGAGTGTTCTTTAGTTTTACACCTACTGAACACGTCGGACCCCAGTCCTTTATATTCATCTGGTTTAGCTCGCCGATCTTATTTAGATCTCTCGGTTTCAGTCAGTCGCTGCGCGGAACCTCCTTCAACAGCGCGGGGTCTGCGAGCCATTTGCAACCGTGCCACTCTTCCATGTAGAATATGATGGATATGTACTTCATTGTATTGTATTGCTAGTGTATTGTGTGGGCTACCGTAGAAATAGTAATACATGTTCGCTATATCGTAGGAATACTAGTACCAACCTCAATGACTGGTTGTTGGGACCGGTCCGGACCGGTCCCAAGACCAATGGTAAGCCCGGTTTGACCAGTCCTTCCCAGTCCGGTCTCCTGCAGCCACAATTTGGCAATTTTTTGGACGTTCAGGCTTTCATCTTTGAGGTCCGAAACCGGACTTGACCGGACTTTAAAACACTACACAGAACAAGGAAGTCATTATGACGGCTCTTAGCTTGAAGGACTTCGACATTCCAACACATCTTCAGAACTGATGGAGAGATGCTTCAGCTCTTGAAGTATATGGTGCACTCTGACGGACATGATTTCTCGGAGGGTGGTCTGGCGATGGAGGAGGAATGTGTGATTCTTGATCTTGAGGCTTCTGTGATGCGCGAATTTTTGGCTTCAGGTCATATTGACAACTTTGAGGCACGCATCGTGTCCACCAATAGCTAGAGTTTGAAAATCTGGGATAGAAAGTATGCTACATATCTTATAATACCCTAATCTAATGATGGATGGCTGCTGGGGCTTGCAGCTTGCTGTGTACTGACCGTTTCCTGGGAGACTGTGCCTGGGAACTCAAGCTACATAGCTCAAATTCAGCTTGAGTGAGCTTGAGTTTTTTAGCCGACAGCTTGAGTTGGCCTCAGCTCGCAACACTACCACCGGCCACCGCAAAGATCGAGTCGATTCAGCCAAGTGGGGAGAACTGTCATACGACAGTCCCAGGGAGGAACTCGAATGTTCGGCGAGAAACAGCCAAGTAGAACTCTTTCAGTGGTACTTTCAATGCTCAAGGTTGCTTGAAAGTGACGCTGAATTCTAGTAGTGACGAGTAATTTAAACATGATTCATAGCTTATCAAAGTCACCATCTAGCGCCGTCGCAGCCACAGTGAAGATCGAGTCAAATCAGCGAGTGGGGCGGACTGTGTTCAAAAATCCTGGAGAGGAAGTCGGATGTTGTTGACAGAATGCAAAGTGGAACTCTTTCGGCGTGACGAGTAACATCGTAGCAACCACGATGAAGCCTTCGGGAGTCAACGATAGGCGGGCTATAGGTAAACATGGCACTTCCCATATCCAACTACTTTACTTGTTCCTGTGGAACCTTCGTGGTGCGGGCTTACGTGCCGACTGTAGATTAACCAGTGGACGAGCAGGCCGAGTAGACAAGTGGCCAGTGGGCGATTCCGATCGTACATCGTTTACGTCGTCGTCGTCGTCGTCGACGGCGACGACGCCAGAGTTGATTGAGAGCTGGCCAAATCGTTCGAGAGCGGTCTGGGGTTGTTCGTGTTCAGGATGAGCGGCATCGGATTTTGCATTGGTTGGGGGAAATTTTAACTCGGGGTTGGCGGCATCGCCAATGGATTCCAAGAGCCGCTTTAATTCGTAGTCTCTTCGTTGCAGTTCCACGTTGGCCGCCGTCATCCCAGATGCTGTGGGTGTGGGGAGAGTGTCGCGAGTATTCTCTAGAAGACGAATGATGTGCTGGATGATGAAGTGCCATTCATGTTGACGATATTTGTAGGCAAGGATCAGAGTTCCCAACCACTGGCAAACCAGCGGTTTCAGAGGTTCAAAGTATGGGTGGAACAGCGGAATTATGTCGGTGCGGAAAATCTCGGGTTCAAGGAGCAACCGAGACTTTGTGTCCTTCAAGACCTCCCTGGGAGCGTCGAAGTATTTGGTGATGGTGTGTCGTAGCCGTTTGTAGGCTTGATGGCCGGCTTTCAATTCCTCGCGCAGCTTATTCAACCCAGGACCTTGGCGCGTCAGACAGAGGTAGGTCAGAACCCAAAGGAGAGACTCCATGTCATGGACGGCGTTGTGGACAAACGGTGTAGAAGAAGGACTCGGTGTGAAGGTCCAAGTGCCCTTCAAGACGTCGGCACTTATATATGGATCAGTCCCCTTCTCCCCACATTCAGTAAATTGGAGATGAGCGATGAAAGCCAATTTTCCTCACCGTTCGCTCTACATAGCGTGGTTTACGTTTGGCGAAATCTGGCCATAGCATTTCCTGAGAACCGGTGATTCAGTTGTAGACGCTGGTTACAAAGATTTCACGCACCTGTCCGAAACCATCCCAGCCGAGATGGGCTAGAGTGAGTGGTTCTTCAAGGCGTAGGCCAAAATGATGAACACGATGATGTATCACGTCCGTGAGGTAGCCCTCGTGGGCCGCGGCACGATGAAACCACTCGAATAGGACTTCATTGGTAAGGCGCAGATCCTCGGCCAAGGGGATGCCCTCGAGACCCATTTGAATAATTTCAAGACGAATAGCTTGTAAGTCGTGAAGATTTGAATGAAACTGAAACTTTTTAGAGTGTTGAGCGCTAATGGCCCTCTTCGCGTGATCGAAATCCATGAGACGGCCGAAGGTCCCTTTCGCATCCAGGGGACCTTTCGAGCTGGGGAAGATCATGACGTTCCCCTGACTGACATCGCGATGGACAAACCAATAGTAGTGTACAGTGAGATAGTCTGGAAAGCACGATCATAATAAGCTTTTGAAACACGGCAGCTGGAACGTACCTTTGCTACAGTCGATGAAGGCCCGCAGGAGCTCTTCCAAGCTGCTAAACCGCTCTATCGAATAGCCGACAGGCATGAGGATCTGGGTATGAATACGAGCCACCGGTAGGCGTTGGAATTCTGACAGCGATGGTGTGCCATTGTCAGCGTCAGGAGGATAGGGCGAGACATGACGCCACTCGTCAGCGTCCTGATCGTCCTCTTCTCGGAATTTACTCGGCCCAGCGTCATCTGGAGGCGAAGTAGGCAAAGATTCGGAATCTACTCCACCGCGGATGAGTAAGAACACATCATCAATTTGGCCGTCGATCTTGATGTCGTGGTGGGTTATGATGTGGCCAGGATTGAGTATGTCATAGATTTCGCCTTCAGAGGGATACAAAGTATTGATCGGGTTGCCAGCCACGTCAAGGAGCGGTTTGCCTTCAAGCATCAAATCCTCGGGGTTATTTTTCTTAAATGGCCGCCAATATCGCTTCAAGGCGAACGTCTGACAAGGAAATCGCAAGTCAGATGGGACATAGATCCAATACACAATGACACAGACCTTCTTCGGCTCAGGATCGCTCATGTCAATTACCTCGAAAACCAGTGTAGCGCGGCCGCACATATCGCGAGAGCCCAGGGCCGAGATGACCCGGACGGTCAGGTAAGACTTTGTCACGCCGCGGACGTCGACAGAAAACACCCAACGACGTTGATATCGAGTGTGTTCTCTGAGTTTCTCGCCACAGGCGTAGGACGGCACACGCTCGTAGTGCTCGCCTTCGATCAATAAACGTCTAGTAGCGGGAGCTTTGAGAGGCTTGTACACCATCATAGTCGTATCCCAGCCCAACTGATCGGGGGACATGCATCTGAGACCGGCAATGACACGGATGAACGTACGAGGCTCCTGCCAAATTGATATGGTAAGAGAATGGCGACAAAGTGGAATGAATGTGGATCCAACCTTGTTGATTGAGATGGGAGTGCGAGTAGCCGTGATCCCCGACCGATCCAAACGAAGAATTATCATATTATCAGAACAGATCAGTTGGCCGAGAACAAACCGTCGGTCAGGTTGCTCCTCGAGGATTTGTCGCATATAGGTAAGCAGCTGAACAACGACCGCCTGGCTCGCAGGGTTAAGCAAGTTATGAAGGTCCAGCGCTTCCCATTTGAATTCTACGGGAACGAAGACATCGCCCCACCAGGTCGCGAGTAAGTCCTTGTCCTGGGATGTATTCAGTTGGGACGCATCCAAATGCAACAAGCTACGACATACCTTCTTTGACAACGCCTTCTGTGGCAATGCCTCCGTTGACGACCCCTTGCTTCGTTTACTTGAAAGGCTCTCGGACACATATGTAATAAGCTGCGACATACCGTAATTGACAAGGCCTGAGCTTTTTCGCTTGCAAGGCGCTTGATTGCTGCATCGAGGTCGGCCGACTCCTTTTTGTGCGGGACGCTGGCTGATAGACAGTCTGGGCGTAGCTTTGCCGAGTTTGGGTCGGTGGAGCGAGGAGAGACGCTGTGGCGGTCAATCCAATATGTCGGGGTCCCATGGTCCAGCGGAATATGGCGGCATATTGCGTTGGCAGCGTTGATGAAAGGCACATAGAGGTCCTTCTCGGCGCCTTGAGATGGCCAATCCTTCCACCCCGCGCCCTCAGTGAAATGACGGGCAGAAAGGAGTTTGGTGTAAATATCCTTAATGCTTCGCCCCGGCCCCGGCGGCAGAGATGTAGAGGGAAAATTCTTTTCCAGAAATTCGTCGGTGGGTACAGTTCGAAGAAGATGAAGCTTTTGCTTGACGACCTCTTCAACATCCTTAGCGCGCATCTTCCTCCGTTCCGCCGTGACAATTTCCGCAGTAGTTGCTGTATATTCTGATACAGTCGTGGACAAGCAAACACGGTAAAAATATTGACTCATATTGATCGGATAACTGTATCATGAGAAATGCTTGAATCACGCTGGAAACCATGGCAACATGGGGGCGCGATATGCAAAAGTAAACACCAGTGTATGTACATATTAGGATCAAAGTGCAGCCACCAAAACACGCCTTCAACGACCTCAGAGGCACCTTTCCCGTCCTCTGCGTCCTCCACTTTCAACGCTAGTCATCCCTCAATCGCTTTCTGGCCCAACTTCACTTCCCACACGCGGCGATGCTAATTCGCGGGACTGTGCTCACCGTTCCCTCCAGAGGCGAGCTGCAATTGCTGCAGGACCATCTACTGGGTCAGTCCCTCTCATTTCTTGTATTCCATAGATAATGGACTTACTTATGAACAGCTATCGACTCTACGGGCCACATAACGCACTCCTCCTCATCCTCCTCCGCCTCTTCCCAAGTTCATCTCTCCACAACTCCCCCCAACGAGCTCACCGTCCTCCCACAGGGCACCTTCCTGGTGCCCCCGTTCACCGACCTGCACCTCCATGCACCGCAGTTCCTCTACCAAGGCACGGGCCTGCACCTCCCGCTAATGCAGTGGCTCGACGCATATGCGTTCAAAGCCGAGGAGCGCCTGGACCGCGACCCCGCCCTCGCGCGGAGGGTGTACCAGCGCCTCGGGGAGAGGCTCAAGGAACTCGGCACGGGGACGGTGCTGCTTTTCGGGACGCTCAACGAGGAGACCAAGTACGTATGTACATATCCATACTGTGTTGCGTTGCGTGTCCGTTTAGAGCTGGTCGTGTCACTGTCCCCGTAGCCTGATCCTCGCCCAAACCATGCTCGACGCCGGCCTGCGCGCCTACGTGGGCAAACTCTCCATGGACCGGTCCACGCGGCCCACCACCTACGTCGAGCCGTCCACCGCCGCATCACTCGCATCCGCACGCGCGTTCGTCGCGCGCTGCCGTGCGCTGCGAGGACGAGGACGAGGCCGCGTGCACCCGGTGCTAACGCCCCGATTCGTGCCGACGTGCTCGGACGAGCTGCTCGCGGGGCTCGGGGAGATCCTGGCGGAGGAGGCGCGCGGCGCGGAGCTCAAACTCCAAAGCCACATGGCGGAAGCGCACGACCAGGTCGAGTGGGTGCGGCGGGAGCGCGGCGTCGGTGACATCGACGTCTTCGACCGGGTGTGTATTGTTTGTTTATTTTATTCCTCCGAGCTCGGGCTCCCCTCCTTCCCGATATACGTCCATCGTACATAGGCGCTCACCGCCGCACAGAGCAACCTCCTCACGCCGCACACGATCCAAGCACACTGCACCTTCCTCTCCGGGGCAGATCTCTCGCTCTGCGCAGCGCGCGGCACCGCTGTCGCGCACTGCCCGCTCTCCAACGCGTACTTCTCCGCCCGGCCGTTCAAGCTGCGGGAGGCGCTCAGCGCGGGCGTGCGCGTGGGGCTGGGCAGCGACGTCGCGGGCGGGTACGATCTGGATATCATGGGCTGCATGCGGTGGGCGGTGGGGGTCAGTCGCATGCGCGCTGCCGCGGGGGCACAGGCACAAACAGGCGAGGCGGAGCCGGAGCCGGAGCTTGACCTCGCGGTTAGCTGGCAGGAGGCCCTCGACCTCGCGACTGTGGGTGGGCTCGACGCCCTGGGGCTCCCCGGGCGTGCGATGGGCACGTTTGAGGCCGGGGCGCCGTTCGATGCGCAGCAGAGTGAGTGGGTATTCATTTACATAGCTGTCCCCACGGTATGTTACTGACTCCCGGCGTAGTCCGGCTGTTTGAGGCTGAGAGCGGCCATGCAGTGAAGGGCGTGGGCGCGCTGGATTTCTTTGACCTCGAGACGGCGGATGGCGCTGGGCAACTTGAAGGCGGCGAGCTGGAGATTACGCTGGAGATGGTGGAGAAGTGGTGGTGTGTGGGTGATGTGAGGAATCGGGCTGGGATGTGGGTGCAGGGGTGTGCGGTGTGACTGGCTCGAACTTGGATATTGTGTAGTGTTGTAGTGCGTACATACGTGTATTATAGATCATATCTGATATCATTCAACCATGAACGCGTATCTTATCTTATCACCCCAACCTCCCCACCACAACGTGCCCCTCATCTCTCATCTCCACCCATCCACATCATGAGCCTCGCCGGCCTCACCCCCCTCTCGCAAAAGGCAGCATACCTGCGCACCGTCCCCGCCATCCGCGAGAACTGCGCGCGCGTCTTCGCCCTCGCACAGCAGGGCAAGCTGCAGTACTTTGACTACCACCCCGACAAGGAAGCCGATGTCGCCAAGTTCTGTGTCGACATCATCAAGGCAAGTAACCCCGCTCTCTAGATCTCCGCTCCATCTCATCCGATGGCCATCATCGCACAGCGCGACTACGGGACGGACTTTGCCTCGGTTAGTACACACCAGTACTGGTAGATCAAGCCCACCGTATCATCCCAACTCACATCGCCACAGATCAAGCCGCACGGCCGCTGGCGCCACCTCGACGCAGGCGTCCCGCGCGTCCGGCCCCTGCTCGCCAAGTTCCAGCCAGTCGACCCGAAAGAGCTGCTCAAGCGCACCGTCGACCTGTTCCTCGTCTCCGTGCTGCTCGACGCGGGCGCGGGCAACGCCTGGTCCTACCACGAGGCCGCGTCCGGCCTGCGCTTCGCCCGCTCCGAGGGCCTCGGCGTCGCGAGCGTGCACATGTTCGACGCCGGGTTCTTCTCGTCCGAGCCTAAGGCCCAGCCGTGGCGCGTCGATGGTGCGTCGCGTCGTTGGGTTGATCCTGCTCGTGCTTACTGAGAGTGTTGTCGTGGTGTACCACATACAGCCGAGGGCCTCGCAGGGATCACGGTCGAGAGAGTGGCGGAAGCGCTGCAGGTGACCGCCGCCAACCCGATCGTGGGGCTCCAAGGCCGTACCGCGCTCCTCACCAACCTCAGCGCTGCCCTCAAAGCCAGCCCGCAGTTCTTCGGCGCCGACGGCCGCCCCGGAAACATCGTCGGTGCGTTGCGTACCCCTCTCGGAGTCGCACCACCCCCCACTGACCACTGACACTCCGCTCCTGCCGCCCTAGACTTCCTGGAATCAGAGTCTCGGCTCGACACGGACGGCTCGGGCACGCGCGTCGTACCCGTGTCTGCGCTCTGGCACGCGCTCATCGAGGGCCTCAACCCGATCTGGCCCTCCCGCCACGTCCTCGGCGGCAAACCCCTCGGCGACGTCTGGCCCAGCGAGGTCTTGCAATCCGCCGGGGCGAGCGAGGGCGACGCGTTCGTGCCGTTCCACAAGCTGACGATGTGGATCACGTACTCGCTCGTCGAGGTCCTGCAGAGCGTGGCGGGGTGGCGCGTGGAGGGGCTCGAGGACCTCACGGGGCTGCCTGAGTATCGGAACGGTGCGTTTTGTGTTCTGTGTTCTAGTTTTCGTTTTGGTTGTGGTGGGAGTGGCGGTGTGGCTCACGGCGGAATCTGGTGCTCATCTAGGTGGCCTTCTTGTTGACCTGGGCGTCCTCACACTCAAGCCCAACGCGCTCCCGCTCGACCCCGCTTCGGGCCTGCCCCATGCCGCGCCCTCCCACCCTGCCATCGTCGAGTGGCGCGCCTTGACCGTCATCGAGCTGTGCGTCCGAGTCTCTCCTCGCTAGTATCCTCCTCCAAGCGTCACGACTGATTGATCGAAATGGGAATTTATTAATGAATCAACAGCGACCGCATTGCCGACGCTATCCGCGCGGATCTCGGCCTCGCGAAGGACCAGCTCGCGCTCGCGCAGGTCCTGGAGGGCGCGACATGGAAGGGCGGCCGCGAGATTGCGAAAGCTAAGCGCCCGGAGACGAGTGGCCCGCCGATTGAGATCGATAGCGATGGTACCGTGTTTTAGGCGTGGTTGGGCTGTTGTTTTCTGTTGCTGTGTACTAGTATCATTTTTAAGAAGATGTGAGGTAAGTAGTGATGACGCTGTGTCTAGTCCGAGAGGTGATCGGTCAATGATCGAACGAACCCTGATTGTGGCGATTGTGGCGTAGCCCTCGGGCTTCATTCACTCAGTTCTCCCTCTTCATGACTGCTCTATCTCCTATCCCAAGAATCGCTAACGTAGCCCTGGTACCATAGCCGCACCGTCTTGCTGCATTCGACGCGATTCTATTAAATAAACGCGCGCTTAGATCTCGCTTCCCACGCGTGCCGGATTCCTCCATATGGGTCTACCCGTGATGGACATTATTCTCGAACCAGATCATTTTTACTGTTAAGTACCTTTCCTCCTCCCTCCACTGCGCAACCCCCTCCTTAGTTCATACCACCATGCCCGAGTCGCTCGTGGCCTTTGTCTCGCGCAGGCGCCAGATCCCACCCCAAGCCCGCGGCGACCCCTGGTATCCCAATGGCAACATCCTCCTAATCTCCGACCTCCATGTATACAAATCCCACAAGGCCCTGCTGACAGCCAAGTCTGCCTGGTTCGCGCACGCTATATCCCAGATGAACGACGACTCGGTCGATGTGATTGACGACTGTGTTGTGCTACCCCTTGAAGACACGGCGTCGGGGGATTTGAGATTCTTCTTGAAGGCATGCCACGAGGAGGAGGAAGAGGGTAGCGGCTCCTAGTGAGTGTGTTTGCTCGCCCTCCACCGGTCCATTGTTTTTTGATTTTTTCAACAACTTTCAAGTTTCCCATTTGATAGCCAGGATGATTTTGAGGCGCTCGCTGGGACCCTGAGGCTCGCCACCAAATACGGCGCAGACGCCCTGCGCGCCAACGCCCTCGCCACGCTGGAAAAGCGCTACCCCAGCACGCTCACAGGCTGGGACCGCGTCCGCAACGCCGCCCCTCCCATCGCCTCCACCTCCCGCGCGCTCTCCCCCTTCTTCAACGACCCCCAGCCCGCCGCGGACACATGGCAATGCGACCCGGTCCTCATCATCAACCTCGCGCGCGAAGTCGAGGCCTTCTCCATCCTCCCCGCCGCAATGGCGATGCTCACAAACGACTCCTCCGCAGGCGAGGTATTCGGCGTGCCCACCCACCCCACCCTCGCGCCCACCCCGCTCCCCACCCGCCCCGTCTCCCCCTCCCACCCGCGCGTGCGCCTCAACACCTTCGACGAGGCCGGCTTTGCCCTCCTCAAGGAGTTCAACCACATCTCCGTCCTCCGCGCGCTCAAGTTCATCCGCGCGGTCGGCGACACGTGCAAGCGCCCGCCGGAGTACGTCCCGCCCGTGGCGGGCCGCGCCCCGGTCGGCGCGAGCACCCTGCGCCCGGGCGATTCGCAGTGCCGCGCGACGTTCCGCGGGATCGCGAGTGCGCTGCTCGAGGCGCTCGTGCTGGAGACGCCTGTTGGGTACGCGGAGTTCTTGGGCCCTGCGGGCATGGGCGGCGTGCGCAGGCGGAGGGAGAGGATGTGTAGGGTGTGTTGGGGGGAGTTTGAGAGGGGCAGGGGGGAGATGAAGAAGGTGTGGTGGGACACGTTGCCCCGGGTGCTTGGGTTCGAGAGCTGGGATGATGAGAGGCTCCAGCCGGTTGAGCTGTGAGAGAAGGGATGCTGGATGGGGTAAGGTTTGCATGCGTGGATTTGGATCTGGATGGAAGATGTCTGGGCTCGTTTCTCGCCGGCCCATTGTTTTTTTTTTTTTTGCTTCGGCACCCTGTGACACTGCTATGCTGTACCTCTGTCTTGCGCGTATTTTTAGTCCGTTGTTGTTGTACTTACCATTTTAGCCAAGTATAACTTGTAGGAAGAGGTCACCATGGTGTAGCCTGTAGAGTGGACTAGTAGTGGAGGAGAACGGGGGAGTTGTTCCTGCGCAAGGTCCGCTTATCGCCAGTTAGCATTTGCCGCTGACTTGAGGCGGGATATAATGACCAAGGGGGATGTGATGATGTACTAAGACCATAACTGATATCATGCATGGGAGTGGGACAGCCACAACGATGGGCAGGGCTGGCGCGGCGCGCCGGACACTTGTCACTGCTAGTACTGTATTCGAAATCTGACATCAGCAGCCGCCTGTCAGTTACTGTGGGGGAGAGTTCTGAGTTCGATTGGTAACACTTGCAGTGGCACTTCAACACCGTCGTCAATAGCCTGGGCCACTGGACCGACTCCAGACGAGAACAGATGCTCGCATTCGCCACTATAACTATCCACAGTTGCGTCTTTGAAAACGGAGTATCTGTCCCTGTGAAAGTGAAAGCTTCTCCATCCTTCCCCGCACGCCGTTATACCGATGAGCCCTTGGACCGACCACCACCCACTGTGGAAACATGGGCAGCGCGTCCCGTTCCCCTCGACGGTTCATCAATCGACGTTTCTCTTACTGGGCTCATTGGTGAAGGCCGCATCGGCATGACCTACTCGGCATGCGTCAACTCAGCTAGAGACGCCTCGGGCCTCGATGTGGCCGCTTCTGTGCCCAAGGAGATCTGCCTCAAATTTGCCAAGCCACCCTACGTCCGCAGTCTCGCGCGCGAGGCGTGGTTCTACGAGCAGCTCCACAAATGGCAGGGCAT
>JABCKJ010000474.1:0-15062 GCA_018850815.1 Asterophora lycoperdoides
TCACTCGGTGTATCAACAGGTTTGATCCCCCTCACATGACCTTCACCGGGTTTTTCACTCACCGGCCTTCACTCACCCGGTTGCAGGACAGGCCCTTAGTTACCTACGTAACACAGTTTGGGAATAATAACTGTAATAACTGTAAACTGTTTACTTATATTTGGCCTTGTCCGGCAATAAACAGATTCATCATCATCACTTCGCCGCTCTCGCCTTCACCGTCGCTTGACCGTCGTCGCCTGGCTCACCATGTCTGAACGCAAAGGTACGTCGCAAACTATTGAACTCTGCTAATCCTGTTAAATCATCCTCAGTTCTCAACAAGTACTTCCCTCCGGACTTCGACCCAGACCTTATTCCTCGGCGTAGGCAGCCCAAGAACTCACAACAAGTTGTTCGTCTCATGGCTCCGTTTTCCATGTTCGCGTCAATCAAACTGCTCTTTGGTGATATTTAAACAAGCTATTCAGGCGCTGTAATACTTGTGGAGAATACATCTACAAGGGAAAGAAATTCAACGCGAGAAAGGAGACTGTGGAAGGCGAGGATTACTATGGCATCAAGATCTTCAGGTTCTACATCAAGTGGTGAGTCAGTTCTGATATACACGCTCCTCTGATTCTGACGGTACTTCTAGCACCCTGTGTTCTGCCGAGATTACCTTCAAGACCGACCCCAAGAACACGGACTACAGCGCAGAGCATGGTGCCTCACGAAATTTTGAGCCTTGGCGGGAAGAGGGTGCCGTAGAGGAGGAGGATAGGCTAGCGAAGCTCGAGGAAGAGGAGAACAATCCGATGAAGGCACTGGAGAACCGGACGACAGATTCGAAGCGGGAGATGGACATTTTGGATGCATTGCAGGACATCCGGGCCAGGAATGCGAGGAATGAGCGCGTGGGCAACTCGGTTGACCTCATAGCTCAGATAGGGATGGAAGAAGTAGAGCATGCTGAGGACATCGAGAAGAAGCGGTTAGAGGAGGAGGATGAGAAGCTCGTCCGAGAGGTCTTCTCGAGAGTCGCGTTGCCTGGGCCATCGACCCTTGCACCGTCTGGCGGAACGGAAAATCAAGAGGCGTCAACTGTGGTGACTGTGAAACGCAAGGCTGACGACGTTGAGCCTTCGCTGCACAGTCTACTGCCCGAGTCCGCACGGGCCCTCATCCACACAAAGTCGGCAGCCATACACGCCACGAAGAAGAAGAAATTGGATGGCAAGAACCCCCTTGGTATCAAACTCAAGCGCCCGGCGCAGGCCAAGGCGGCTGGAGCGTTTGGCAATTCCGAATAGTCCTAGTCCCATTTATCCTCATGTTGTACTGTGTATTGCTTGTATTGCTACTACGATCATAATACTACCGCTTGCATGGACACTCGTGAAGAATTCCCCCGCGTATCTGTGGGCAGCGTTCAGGACTGGCAGAGACTGAAAGCCAATTACAAGAGTGCTGCCTTGGCCTCTATGGAGGTGGCCGTTGTGTCTCACGGCCTCGATGGCGCAGAACGCTCCGCGGTGCTGGCCCATGCGAATCAGGTTATTTTTCTCTTGTTCAAATATACGGCGCCCTTCTGACGCGCGACTTTTATAGAACATTGACCTGGCTATGCAAATGGCCCAGCGAAATTTGCGCATAAACGGACGGAACTACGAATCTCTTGACCTGGACGAACAGAGTGCGCGTCCCCCAATATCTAGCCTTTTCGGTAGAACTGACGCGTTTATAGACACGGAGCCCTTCGACGAGGCCCTCGACAGACGGATATGGTCTCTCGCTGACACGCGATTACAATGGCAGAAGCGAATCGCGGAAACGCGACGAACGCTGCCTGAGGAAATTGAAACATCCATGTTGGACCTTTTCGACCAACATCGCGTAGCTGATAGGGATGAGATTGCTACATTCAAGAGCAATATGGTGGACGCAGCCGACACGGAAATAGATGACTATGGGGGTGAGTTACGGCTTCCACGAAAGTGAGCTTCACTACTGAAACCGGCCTGCTTGCTCCTGCAGACGTACTAGCGCGTTATTCTCACATGGAGGAAGGTTTGCAGAGGACGTTGGCGTTAGGCGAGGAGTTGGATCAGGTGCGTAGACTTTCACTGTGTGGGCCTCTGTTCTGAACTTGTCGTTACCAGACGACCACCAGCCAGGAAGAGCGTGTAGAGCGTGTGCGGACCGTTGCAGACGAGGTCAAGTCACTCAAAGCCTGAGGAGCATGAGTCATGGGGTTGCTTGTATCATCATCATCTTTTGGATTTAGCTGTATGTTCCTTGCTTTCACTGGGCCCGGCCCCCGAGTCGGAAGAAACATGAAAACAATCGCATTGGAAGGTTATGATCCTCTGTAACCGCCGCCGCCGCCACGACCACCCCATCCACCGCCCCCGCCACGACTACCGCCCCGACCGAATCCTCCACCTCCACCAAATCCTCCGCCCCTCGGTGCCCCCCTTCCGCGATCACCAAATCCACCCCTGCCTCCTCCACGTGCTCCTCCGCGTGCTCCACCCCGTTGAAATCCTCTCCCTGGGGGACCACCACGCCCGCCGCGGCCACCTGTTGCTCCACCACGTCCACGCCCTCGTTCTGAAAAGAAAATAAGTTAATACACTCAAGTTCAGTAGGCAATGATCCTCGTACTTGTGACACCTGAAATAGCGGCAAAAATTCAGTACGAATCATTGAGTGAAAAAAGGTTTGTGCACACCTCCGACCACTTTTGGTTTGGGAAGGAACCGCTCTATCGGAAGAAGTTTGTCTCCCCCAATGTAGACTTTGTCTCCCTTTTTAAAGCTACTCGCAACCATTCCGTCGCCCATTTTGACTGAGAAATAGACCTCGTTGATGGGACCGAGGATTTCGTCGACTTTTCCGATCGCGGATTTATTTTGCAGGTAGATAGGAGCGTTGAAGTAGGGTACTTTGTCTGCTATTGACGAGGAGCAGAACATCTCGTCTTCGACGGCATGCACGAATGATCCAATTTCTAGGAGAAACAAGAGTCAAACATAGGCAGTGAGATCAACGGACAAGAGCAGACCCAAAACCTGGTCTGGGGGACCGAAATCTCGCTGTTGGAAGCCGCCCCTTCCACCGGCCCGTCCGCCACCGCGCCCACCTCCACCGAAACCTCTTCCTCGACTCATGGGAGCTTAGTGGATCGGTTTAAGGAAATAACCAGTTGCCGCCGAACGGACTGGTGGAGAGCAAGAATTTTCAGTTTGTCGTTGTTTTTCTCGACTTATCGCATGAATTTACTTCGTCCACACCTCGGCCCGCAATGCTGAATTTTGAGTGAAATCCAATCGTTGTTCTTGTCCTCAACCTTCAACAACGTTCAACGTTTAACCCTCAGGCCTCAAACCTCATGAGCTTACTCTTCCAAGACAACGTCAGCGTAGCCACTGCGTTTACTGTTGCCGACTCCCCGCGCTCGAGCGCTGTTCTCTTAGGAAAGCACCTGTGGGCCAGACTCGCGCCGACGGACCACCGCGCAGCGGTCTCTATCCACGTACAGCCCCTATGTAAGATTCGTCTTAACCAAAAGAAATGGATTACTTCACTGGTATGCTGGGCGGTCCTAGACGAAGAAGTGCGTCGTTCTTGCGTTCGGTAGTGCATCTCTGACATGACTGCGCACTAGATCGAGGAGCTGGTTATCCCGTCCGAATGGTGCAAGACGTATCCTCATATATTCTCTACAGGACTTGAAAGTCGCTCCCCGTCCCTCTCTGTAATGACTGCTGAGCCGCTATTGCTCACCGAAGTAATTGTGACTGCCCTTTCCACCAGCGCGTACCAGGTGGCCCACTCACGGTATTCAGTTCTCGAAGATTGGTTCTGCAAGGACCGCACCATACTACGGCACGGAGATATCCACACCTTTGGATCCGACCAGCTACAGTTGAACAGCCAAAGCGCTTCTTCCGCTGTATCATATGCGTACCGTCTGGACATGGTTGAGCCCGTGTTGCAGGGATACGTGCAGAAAGGAAAGACGAAATTTATCGTGATGCTCTCAGAGGAAGGTGTATCACCACCCGCGTCCGGGGAGGATGTCACTGAAAGTGATTTCGAAGGTATAGAAATTGACGAAGCCTTCCTTGCCAGCTCTGCGTTGTCTCCGTTGTTTGGCCCGCCAGATCACTTTTCGACCAATGTACCCTATACTACCAACGGCCATATTCGTCACTCGGAAGCTTCAGAGCCTGTCTTCCAAATAACTCCATTGGCGGAGCCTGTCGATGGTACGGACGACAACTATACCCTGTATGTCCGCACGGTGGACCTAGGAACAATAGGTGTCTTGAACGGCGATTGGGTGGGCTGAATGCCTATAGATCTCATGTGATAAGCTCATTAGGGTTCCTTGAAGGTCATGGCGCGACCGTCTCGCACCTCTCATTGCCGACTTATCCGAATATTTGCCAATGATACACTGGTACCAACTATGTAGGCCATAACTATCCCTCAAATGATTGTGTATCTCAACGATTCTACAGGGGCGCGGCAGCAGTCTCACCAACCCTCTTACACAACCTATACCCCGATACCTGGACCATGACGAAGCTCATCTCGCTCCATTCAAGTCCTTTCGGCGCTAAACAACCTGCGATACCTAACGCTAGGGTGGTCACCATCGCTCGCGTTGCTTCTCCCGTCTCGATGAATCGGATATATCAGCCGCTCTTCCTGAAATCTCTCAAGGGTTACTTTGATTTTGCGAAACGCCTTGTAAAGCAGGGCGATATCATCGCCGTTTCCCTTGACACAGACGACATTGTCCAGCACCAAGACGGCGATGAGAACAACGAACCGAGTCTCAATGATCACCATACTCTCAAGTGAGTGAAGATGGCCCTCCGAGCATTCTTGTTCCATTGACAGGCTGCAGTAGATTGGACGCCTTCCCCTCTCGTTCCAATGAAGTGGTCTATTTCTGTGTTACCAACGTCGAACACGATGTCGTCAAGAATGACTCTGGTCCCGATATGTACGTCGGTTCGACCACTGGCGAGCTGGGGTGCTGGGTGGACCGTGCTGTCACTCGCATTGTCCAAACCGGTATCGAGCACTCTTGGATCCCCGATGTTGGTACATACTATGAATCAGGTGGGCATCAAAGATATAAAAAGTGATGAACACTGATTGATTTGCTGAAAGCATTCTCAACCAGTCCAAGGGCATTGTACTTCAATCTGAAGACCCAGGAGTCTTCACATCTGTTGGGGCCGGACAGCACTTATGACAAGATACTCCAGCTTACGTCCGCAACCTGTGCACAGAACGCGATGGATTACAATCTGAACTTATCGTTGTCGCTGAAGGGTGCCCGTGGAACCGGTAAATTCACCACAGCTTTTTGGATCGCTCAATACTTCGGAATGCATCTACTGGAGGTAGGAACGTCCCCATCACTGATCTGTTTCCCCCTTCTAACTCTTTTTTACCAGATCAACTGTTATGATATTGTCGGAGAAAACGATGCAAAGACGGAAGGAACGCTACGGGCTCGTTTTGACAAGGCCAAAAGCTGTTCGCCATGCATAATCTTGTTGCGGCGCATCGAGGCCTTGGCGCAAACAACCCAGGTCCTTGAATCAGGGAAAGGTACGCTAGTATGGCAGGAATTTTACTGTTACTAACGTTTCAAAGAACCCGCTATTGCGATCGTATTACAGGAATGTATCGAGGATACGCAAAAAGAATGGAAGATCTCAGGATACCCTGTCGTCGTCTTTGCAACGACGAGCGAGCCGTCTCGTGTTCCCCCAGGCATCATGGCGTCCTTCAAGCATGAAATATCATTTGAGGTAAATTGCTGTCTGTCTTCGCTATTTTTTTTGGTTATTTGACATGAATTGCAGGCTCCAGGCGAAGGCGAAAGACATGAAATCCTCCAATGCTCACTTGTCAATCATATATTGGCGCCGGATGTCTCAGCATCGAACCTAGCTACTCAAACAGCGGGTCTAGTTGCATCAGATCTAGTCGACCTTGTTTCCCGAGCGAAATCTGCATCGGTCGAGCGAGCCATCCGATCTTCGTAAGTTTGTCGATCGATTACTTTGCGTACGCGTTGCTTATCCATTATGGCAGTGGAGCGCATCCGCATCGTCTAGCCCAAGCAGGTATCGCTCTTACTGCCGCCGATTTCGAGATCGCCCTTGGAAAATCCAGAGCTTCTTACTCAGAGAGTATCGGAGCGCCGAAAATCCCTAATGTATCTTGGGATGATGTCGGTGGCTTAGTCCACGTCAAATCCGACATCCTTGACACCATTCAATTACCACTGGAACACCCAGAGCTATTCTCCGACGGGCTGAAGAAAAGATCCGGTGAGTAGTAGACTAATATGCTCATTGCTCTCAAAAGATTTATGTGTCCCCAGGTATACTGCTGTATGGCCCACCTGGTACCGGGAAAACATTGCTCGCAAAAGCTGTGGCGACCTCATGTTCACTCAACTTCTTCTCAATCAAGGGACCCGAATTGCTCAACATGTACATTGGAGAATCGGAAGCAAATGTACGGCGAGTGTTCCAGCGAGCGAGGGACGCCAAGCCATGTGTGATCTTCTTCGACGAGTTAGACTCCGTTGCACCAAAGCGAGGGAACCAGGGGGACTCCGGAGGGGTCATGGATCGGATTGTCAGCCAGTTGTTGGCAGAACTGGATGGTATGTCTGAGGGAAAGAGTGGAGCTGATGTTTTCGTTATTGGTGCGACAAATAGACCAGATCTCCTCGACCCTGCTTTGCTGCGACCTGGAAGGTCAGCCAAAATACCATGGACCTTGAATTTACTGACATTTGCTACAGGTTTGATCGCATGCTCTATCTTGGTGTTAGCGACACGCACGAAGCCCAGACCAATATCCTCGAGGCTTTGACAAGGAAATTCCGTTTGGCTCCCGATCTCAATCTACGAGCCTTGGCTGAGCAATTTCCTTTCAATTATACAGGAGCAGACTTCTACGCCCTCTGCTCCGATGCTATGCTCAATGCTATGTCTCGAAAAGCTAAAGATGTCGATGACAAAATAGGTGGGATCGCAGTCTTCTCTACCACATTTTCGTACTGAAGAGTATTTCCAACAGCACACCTGAATAGCCTGCCAGGTCCTCACAGGTACCCCAATCCATTAGCGCCACAATACTTCCTTGCGGAAATGGCTTCCCCAGAAGACCTGAACGTTCTGGTCTCGCGGGAGGATTTCGAGCGTGCTCTCAGGGACCTGGTTCCCAGTGTCAGTCAGTCGGAGATGGAGCATTATGCTAGGATACAAAGTCGATTCTCTCAGATGTGATGTAATGCTGGTCATCCTACGATATAGGCCACCCCTCAGAACCACTTACTTGGCTTGAAACCAAGTCGATCAATGATTTCTCTCATTCCATCCGCAACAACGGATCCGAGTGCTCTAAAAGATGGTTGAACCCGCACAGGGATTCCTGCAACCTCAAACCTGGAATGACGGTTAGATCTTGTCAGCGCTGAATGCAAAGAGCAGTGCCTGACCTGAAACTAGGGGTGCCGTCTATCACCGTTTCCACTTTGAGGGTAGGGCTATCAGAATTTCTTGTATCGATCTCCATAGTGGACCTTGAACCGATGCAGTGTGAGCAGGTACTGGACGAGGGTATATATCACCAAATGCTCACCATTTAAAGTTTCCTGTTGGAATATACTTGACGACCCGCTCTATCGGTATATTCTCCACGAAGCTCACCATCTCAGGACCCTCCTCGGTGGAAACTATCGTTGTCCGGTTTCGCTGTACGACAACATCGCTTTGCATACGCAAAGTACGGACAAATGGTATGTAAAACATACTCAAAGGGCTTGTCGAAAACTCCCAGACGGGAAAACCCTCGGATTTGGGCCCAGTGAACTCAATCGCTGCAAATTCGTGGCGGTCACCGGACAAGAGTATGACATTTGGAACAGAATGAAACGCAGTGAGCAGGCTCTGCTTTTCCTCGGGGAAGCCGGCCCAGGAATCTGTCTGTGCATCGTGGCCCCATAGGGATGTGAAGGGAACGGAAGTGATGACGAATTTGAAAGTTGACGTCGCGTTCACCCGAGAGAGCCATTCGTGAAGTGCTGCAAGCTGGGTTTCGCCTAGCATAGTGCGATATGGCGCGCCCACTTCAGTGCGTCGGCGGGTGTCGAGAACGAAGAAAGCAGTGTTTCCGTATCCAAATTCGTAGTAGTGTTCTCCACGAGAGACGGGGTTATAATTGGGATTTGAGTTGTAGAGTTTGAACGCGCCAGAGGCGTTGAGATAGGTGGCGTTGAATCATTGCCGCTGGCTCCGAAATTGTTGATAAACTTGGATATAAATCAGCGCGGCTGTCACAAATATATGCATTTACCCACCTCATGGTCGTCGTAAGCATGAAATATAGCTGTAAGGGATGGATCAGATAAAATGTCGTTTTCTTGCTTGTAAATGCGAAACTCACGCAATCGTTCGTAAATCTTTCGGAAGCTGTCGCTATTGTAGTTTCGGCGATATAGCCGCCTGTACGCCTCTTTGTCATCGCCGATGTAAACAGGAACGTCTGCATAGATAAAATCTCCAAGGAATAACAAGAACTGAGCCTCGGCAGTATCATAATTGGAAACGTCTTCATCTTCAGATTTATTTGAAGGTTGAATCGCTGGAGGGAAAAGATAGTCGGCGAGGAGATCGAAACCTCTGATGGATCTGTAGTGCGCGGGGCCTCTATTTGGAAAGTTGGGTAAGATGCAAGATGAGACCACAAATTTAAAGTGTGTGCTGGCTGAAAGTCGAGGATCGGGGAACGTGCGGAATCGATGCGAATCATAAGGATAATCCAGCAAGGTCCTATTTGTATCAGACAATGCGTCTGTGAATCAGAGTCAGGTAGACGAAAAACGGTGTAGACGCGAGTCCTCACATTCATATGTTGTATTAGGCCAGAGGCCGATAATTTTTGCGGTGTCAACCCAATCGTGCGTTTCATGGAACTTCATAAGCGGGCCATCCTTCCATGCGGTGGTATTTGAGTCCGCCAGTTCTCGATATACAATGCGTAGGCTCGTGCTCTCAGTCGTACTAGCCTTTGGAAATCGTGCAACTATATTGACACTATCCGGATACACTGCCCCAACGCGAGTGAACGCGACATCGGAAGCATTATCCAGGTAGGGAATGACAATGAGGTCCGCCGCCGCGAGGAAGAGCAACGTGTTTATGACAGCGTTGGATACTCGTAGGCGTCGTGAGGTCGTCGGTAGAGAAAGAATTAGCGTTCGGAGAACATGCTTTCTGGGGCGAGGCTATGTAAACCGGGGTCAGCATTACCTCTTTGCGTGAAACGATGTCGTTACCTGGCTTCATGTGGCTTTTCAGACTGCTTAATTTGCAGAGGTCTTGGGACGAACAGCCAGGATGACAAAAGATAAGAGATGGAAAGGGCTGGTAGAATCGGTTGCACAAGGCTGGTCGGAATCTGAGGATGGTTTGCAACCCGCCCGACGCCCAATGAGAAGCAACAAGCAGAACGCTTACCACGCGAAGGAAAACATAGACCGCTAAACGGAAGAGATTCGAGAGTAAGGTAGGAAAATACGTGCAGGCGGACATGACAGTCCAAGACAAGTTGGTGACACCTTCTCGCGAGGCAAATATAATTGTAATTAAACTATGTACACAACCGTCATCATGTCCTTTCCTCCTGGTTCTTCAGTCCGCCGAGATCCTTCGTTGTCCTGTAATTGCATCGGCATTGCCTCAGATTTGACATGTAGATCGCATACTCACTCGACAGGAACTCCGAAAATGTCGATCCCATCTATCCGTGTCGTCTCCTCGTCTCCCTGGTTGGAACCCACGAAAATCTGTCCAGCATGAAGTCAGCCCAACCTCGAGGCACACACACACACGCGACGTACGTGAAGGCTGTTGACGGTCTGGAAACGTACAAATCGCAGGGAAATAGGCCGCCCTTCCGTCACATCGGTGGGGGTGAGGGAGAGTATCTGGGCGACATCGGTTTCCGTTGCATCTTCTACATCCTCAAATCCCAGTGTCGGACGATTTACTGCAAGTTTGATCGTCTTTGGAGCTTGATCCGGTATGGATGCTTGAATTACTATTGATCGCACGCGCACAGTTTGGTTGAACTATACAGTGTAGAATCAGCAGGTAGTCCCACAATCCGTCGCGATAGTTGACCGACAGGTATGCTGAGGATGAGCTGCTCATCGGCATCGCTCTGGAGGTAGTTGGATGTCGTGTTTCTGGCCTTCTGATCGAGGATGGATTTGAGAGTGTGATTGCTCTCATTCAAACAGACAAGCCGGGAGAGGTCGAGGAATTCAAGCAGGGACACCTAGACGAGCATGATCAATGTCTGTTGGTAGCCTTGGAGGGCATAATTGTACTCCTTGCGCCTTGGCATCGGTGCTCGTCGTGGTCGACATCAGAGGTTAGTTATCACGTAAGCATTGGTATCTGGCAGGATAATCCGATAAAGTGTATACAGCATGCCACTCTAGCAGATTACACATTCATCTTTCGCCTGTTGTCGCGTCGGCCGCGCCACATTCGCCCGCTTGTTCCCCATCCGTTTCATCTCCGTCAAACGGTTCATCGCTCGCTTGTTTCCCTGAGCTGAAAAATAGGATCGTGTGAGTCAATGGTGGCAAGATCTTCCAGCATGGACGTACCAGCTGCTCGCATGTACCATCGCTTTGCGAACTCGATGTCCAGTTTGATTCCGATTCCCACCTCGGCATAGTATCCGACTGCATACTCAGCCTTGCTTAAGCCCTTGTTGGCCGCCCGCCGAGCCCACAGGTACGCCTCTGAATCGCTCTGCTTGAGTACCCCCTCGCTGCCGGTTAAATACCATCCACTCAGCGCCAGCTCCGCTTCAGAATCACCTTTCTCTGCAGCCTTCGTATACCATGCAATTGACCTTCGAGGATCCACGGGACAGGTGAGCCAACCAAATTCGAAACACTGCCCCAGTTTGAACTGAGACGGTGTGTACCCAAGTTGGGCGGCTTGCGTGAAGAGATTCCTTGCGTAGGCGGGATCGTACACAACAAGCTGCGAATTTGGAACCTCGTGAAGAAGCGCAAGCTCGTGGAGAGCATGAGGATTATCGACGTCTGCTTGCTCTGCGGCGCGCTTGAGCCAGCTGATCGCCTCCCGTGGATTCTTTTGTTCCCCCAGTAGACCACCCAGAAGAATCATTCCAAGCTTGTACATGGCCGGCGTGTCCCCCAGCGATGCAGCTTTGCGGTAAAACGCAGCGGCTCGTGGCGGTTCCTTCCTCGTACCAGCCCCGATTTCATTGCAGACCGCAACCCTGTAAGAGGCCGCTGCATGGTTCTGCTTGGCTGCTTGCAGATAAAGGTGGTAAGCCCTCTCGTGGTCGACCTGAAGTCCGAGCGCGCCTGTGCCGTAGCAATTGGCCAAGAAAAACTGTGCTTCGTCGTAAACTTCTCCCTGGGTCGCCAGTTTTCGAACCACCTTGAGAGATTCGCCAATGAGGACCTCACTGTACTTCTTCGCTGAGCGCTGGTCACTGGCAGTAGACCGAATCTGTTTCGCCGCATCGATGAGGTATTTGGCGTACAGAAAATGCGCCTCAGGGTCTGGATCGGCCTTTATTCGTTGCCGGTATTGATCGATGTACTCCTTCGTATATGGCGGCGCGGCCAAATCCACAGCTTTGCTTTTGTGGGTTGATGGAGTAACGGAGGCCGAGGTTTCGGCCCGGTTGAACGCAGGTCGCGATTCAGCCTCTGCTGGATAGCCCATTGGAGGGTTCTGTGGAGGTGGGTATGATGCGACGGAGGCGGCGTAGGGACTGTGGTGGCCCGACGGTCCAGGTAAGGGTCCTGAATGGCTAGAAGAGAGAGATGATTGGCTGTTGGCCAGAGACGGATGTTGTGAGGGGTATCCAGACATAGGTGGAGGGGCTTGTCTTGTCTCCACATAGTCCGGAGAGGTGTATACTGGATGAGTTTCCTCGTAGTAGTATGTGTTCGGATTATCTGTGTATTGCGGTGGATAATCATACGGCAAGGTGGGCGCGTTATGGTGCATTACGGCTAATTGGAAAAGTTGATGAGACAGAAATTCGATAGAATGGATAGAATGGTGGACGCGCACAAGGTGAAGGTCTGAGCTCCGGTTCATCGTTGGGTAGGCCTGGTGCCCAAGGGCCTTGGGCATCGGGCTGAAAGCCCTGGCGTCGAGGATCGGAGCGCATCGCCAATGGGGAAGGGGAAGGTCTAATATCCTGACCAGAGGGATTCAGGTAGGACATTGCTGACGATGGGCGTCGTCGCTGTTGTGGACGCTATTGAGCTGTCCGTCGTAGTCGTTCGTAGACCGCGTTGGTGCTGTCGCACGACACTACTACTGACAGTACAGTACTACTAACATGTTCAACTGGAGTCAACTACTACAAGCAACAAGCAATACGGCAACCGAGTTTCCCACAGTATCAAGTCCATTTCCAGTCTTCCACTACCCGTTCAATTCGCTGCCTTTCCAGCCCAGTCGCTGTTCGGCGAACCTTGGTCAAGGTGTAGCGCCGACTCTTGACCTCTGCCATCTCCCCCTCGCCCTCAGTACTGTCCGCATTCAGCCAGTGTTCCGCCCAAGTTTCGTCATCATGAGGTCGCCGCCCTCTATCGGATCTAGTCTCAACATCCGTCGACTTTTCAGCGAAGCTATCCCAAGGCCTTGGTACGAAGTTCTTGAACGGTCGGTTCGTTTCCTCCGACGTAGGTGCCGCGGAAGTTCCACGCTTCCGCTTATTGGCGTTCGCTTTACGACCCTTGAACCCACCCTCATCTTCGCTAGAATATCCACCTGCTAATCTTAGCCGCCATCGAAGTTCCCTTGCCATTGCTGGAGCATCTTTGACCCTGTCGGAAGGAATTTGTTCCTTCACGTCCTTCTTTTCGTGGTCGTTTGTTCCCTCTAGCACGCGCGCCTCTGAAACCAAAAATTCGGCCAATGCGATCATTGAATCAAGAACCCGCGCTGAGAACGCTGCGCCGGACGGGGATCTGAGGTCTCGTAGGACTTTTTCGCCTACATACCAGCAAAGTCTGACAGGAGGAGAGTCAGTTGCGGTACAGTCTGTAGTTCACGGCGTGCGTACTTGGAGAACATGGGAAATCTGAACTTCTTCGGAACTTGTGTTGCGATCTCAATATTCCGCACTCGAAGCTCTGCAGACAGTATGAAATGATGAAAAGTTGAAGCTGGAAATGATCCTTACCAGTCGGGACATTGTAAGAATGAAGAAAATTACCGCCAAAGACGAGCGTGTCGACGGGCGTGTACTACACATCCTTAGCACGCGAGACAGGTCAAACGAACGAAAAATAAACTTACGACGGCGTGTATCCATCCTGTTGGAATGATCATGGTGTTCCCCTCAGTCAGTTCAACTTGGAACACCTCATCGACCAAGTCTCCTAGCCAGGAATGGTTCTGGAGTTCAGTACCCGACCAGCGCTCATACACTGCCAAATTATCAGGAGTTGGTCGTATGAAGTAAAAGACCTGAGCCGGAGGTCAAAGAAATAGCAAATGATGTGCCGGATCTCGTACCTTACCACCAGTCAGAATGTGATAGTAAACAGATGATCCAGCAAAATCAATATGCCAATCCTTTCAGAGGTATGAGTACGAGATACGTTTTGATATAAAATAAGACAACTCACTGTCCAAGCATCGGCGACGCCCATTAAACAATACAGCTGCACTTTCGGATAGACATGGCCCTTTCCTTTCCTCGTGCTCGGCCAGTAATTTTCCACCCAATCTAGATCGCGAACTATCTTCGGTGGTAGTATCAGATCTGCAAGTTTGGTACCAGATATTTCAAGGGAGATGACGTTGAGGATTTTCTCGCGCGCCTCCGGTTCAAGGTTGATGTAATCGTTCCATTTTCCTAGAGTCCAGCCGGGCGACGTAGACTGGGACGCAACGTCTGCAAAAAGGTCAAATCAACGACACGTCCCAGCTATCACGCCGTACCTATGACCTCTAGTGGTGTATCCTTACCAACAAGCTCGGCGACATCGTCAACGGTGAAATCGCTTGGGGGCATTTTCATTCCCAGCCCATCCGGTTCCTCAATAACGATCGGCTCTGTCATGGCAGTCTCATCTTCCTCAAGCCAGTGTAGTCCTACATCTCCACCGTCGAGCCTCTTAAACGGGTCGTTCTTGACGGACTTCTCGTCTAGAATACGTTTCCAACGCCGTGGATCCGAGTCCAGACCTGCGTTCAGATTCGCATAATCACGTTGAGTTCGCTTCCTGATCGACTTGCGCGCGGGCGCTTTTAATGTTATCGAAAGTGCGGGGTTCGCTTCCATACAGGCTTTGCAGTACCTAGATGTAACCATGGCATGGTATAAAACGGAAGGAAAGCAGGAGATGACGCACCATTTATCCACCGCGTCAACGTCACCACCGCTCCCTGCACATCTCCAGTGATACCAGGATATGCAAGTGTCGCACCGAATCCACTGTTCCTTGTTAAACAGGTTGCGGATTTCAACGGACCCTGTTGGGCAGGCTGGGCAAGCCTCGATATCATTCAAGGGTTCAGATTCCGACGCGGCGGGTGAAGGGGGACCATTCGTTGGGGACGCGTCAGGATATTTCTTGGTGCGCGTAGAGCGTCGCTGCCCACGAGCCATGTTTCTTTGCTGTGTCCGGGGAAAGCGGTTGTATCAATAGATTATGATACCGTGCGAACGTACATAGTAACTGTGACGTTGGCGTGATGAATCACAGTCACTATGGCATAGTCTAGTTTAGTGCTGGGGATTGAACTGGCCCCGGGAAGCTCCCCTACATGAGTATGCGAAAAATAACATATTTGAGGGCCGAAAAATGCCCATTTCCCTGTACAAAAATAACGTATTTTGGGCCATGTCTGGCGCGATTTTTCAATTTCCAAGTACGCCAGATAACGTATTTTAGGGCCTCAACGAGACTCCGAGGCCCGAGAATATCAGTGATTCGGCCCACCTCGACGGAG
>JABCKJ010000475.1:0-15053 GCA_018850815.1 Asterophora lycoperdoides
GCCACAATATTATCAGTCAAAATATTGTAAAATTATTGTAAAGGTATATCCATTATTATCAGCATATTCTCAGTGATAGTATTCTAGAAAATGTTTTACTATATTATGAGTAATGGTTTGCTACAATAGTGCAATATAATCCTGAAGGATATGATGAACAATAGTCTAATCATATGCAGTATTTGATTTGAATAAATTTACACTGCTCACCTATTCCATTTATAACATATTCAGAGAGGAAGAATCCAACATTCAACCACAGTATTTTCTTGCAGTAAAGTTTTAATTAAATGCAACATGTTCTGATTCTATAATAGCTTAAAGATATAAAATCAAAATCTACAACAGTATACTCATCAATATGTTCATAAAAATTTGGCCATTGGTTATTGTTCAATTATTATTGAAATTCTGATCTGAAAATACTTTGATAATACTCTGAACAAAGTACTCTTATCAAAATTTTATACAAATAAATACAAATAATATATATTCTTGCCTGGAAGTCGAGACCTAGAAGGGGGGTATGTCAGAAAAAGCTTACAAGAGCAATCAGCGGAGTTAAGGCCTAGTCAGGCATATTGGACAGGGAAATGTCCCTCCAAATCCTCAAATCAATGACATCACTGACCTATCAGTAGTTCAAAACTTTAGGGGTAAGAGAAATATATAATAGTCTTACATTCCTTCATAGTCAGCAGAAAGGATCAAGATTATTGGCCATAGCCAGCGCAGGATATCGTCACCACATTTGAGCCATTGTCCTATCCGAGCAATCTCAGCAACCTTCTGGAAAAACAGAGTAAACGCAGCATGCCACACTGCATTCTTAAAGTTGACAAATGCCGGTTTTCTCATTTCAGCAGTTTCTTCTGCAACCTATTGATAATTGCCAATGCAATTTCAATCAGAGCTTATCTTGATCTAAATAGCAAATGAAAACAAAAACACATGATAGGAAGCCAACCAACAACATGTCCACCTCCCCTTCCATCAGTGTTGCGAATATCTGCAGGAAGCTGTGGACAGCGAGCAATTATCGGGTACCCTTTTGCCGTCCCAAAACTTGACAGCTTTGTTTTATCAGCATAGAGAGTAAATGCCAGAACTTTTGCATCTGGATCATTTGGGAGGTTGTTCTGATTAAAAGGACATTCAGTTAATAAAACGAATCCTGGATCACTTCTGATGAATCAAGAGAGTAATAGATACTTGCGCATTCCAAAAGGCATTGCCCGTCCATGGCTCATGATAAAACTGCTCCCATTGGTCTCTGTCCCATCTGAAAAGCCTTTGCGCATCCCACGCAATATGAGGCATGAGCACCGGATCAGTGACTATCTCAACTGCTCAATCCCAGGGGTCACAAATCATGACCTCAAACTCCTGAGGTTCGCCTCTATACGGCATGGTGAATTGATGTTTTACAAACTAGAAAGAATTTCAGTTTCTATGCTATTAATATTGCAATAGATATAATAAAGTCTTTACACACCTTTGTACGATGTTCTGAGGCCAGATCCCACAGCTTTTTCACCTCTCCGGAGCTCTTGAGGGTAAACGGGTCCTGAGGGTTGCCCTCCGTGGCATGTCAAATGAGCTTGAGAAGCCCATCAAGCTGCTTGGTACTGAGTGCAGCATCAAGTGCTAACTCAGCAACTTCAAAGTCCAGGCAAGATTGAAATGGCACCCAAGAAGTTCTTTCCTGTGGAATGGAGGGATAAATCTTGCTGTCATATTCCTCAAACGTTTTCATAAGATAAACAACGAGCTACAGGACAATCACTTTAAAGTCAAAGTCTGGAAGTCGGCAAACTGATCAGTCAGGGATCAGCCAGATACCTCATAGATCAGTCATAGATCAGTTCTGATCATTCAGACTGCATTACTAATCAGGCCTGATCTGACACATGGCCTGATCAGGGCCTCAAGCTTTTTCCGACATACTGTTATAGAACACCTTGTACTATATAATATTTACACTTTACTTTACATTTACTTTACATTTGCTTTTTATTTCGCTTTTCCTTTGCTTACATAAGTCACGTGACTTTCATCTTATTGATTAGATAGTGTTAGTCATCAGACATTACATAGCACGACATCATTACTGTGGACTTACTAATTTTGCCTCATGTACGCCATGAGGCTTTTATGTATATATGCTGGAACAAAACGCTTAGAGAACTCAGTCTAGTTCTCTTAGGTTTTCTGCCTAGTCAACTGCACTCTACATCTCTCCTCAGTCTCTGAGCCGTTTACTTCGAACTTGGAGTATTCTAGTAAGTCCTACCAGACAAAGCGTGCCCTAATAACACCTCTGACCATTCTGTTGGATCGGGTGTCACCTGGTCTGCCACCCCAGTACCTGCCCCTGCTGCTCTGCTCTTGCCTGCCTGTCTACCCATCATCACCTCGCTTTTCTCTGCCTCCCCAGGGGTGCCAGTGTGCTTGCCTCCTGTAGTCTCGCTCGTTGCCAAGCCAAGGTTTCCGCTCACCGGGTCTTGGGTCTACTCAACCGTGCCCCTACCACTGACGTTTGTTGGGCAAAGGACCAGGTCAGCGGGGGGGGGGGCATGGATTGTCCTTCAAGGTCAGCTGGCAGCGGTAGTGACAGGAGGCTGGTCGGCTCTGTGTGTCTGACGTAGGCAAGACCCTGCCACTGGGGAGGGGTAATTAGCCAGTAGGGAGGACAGGAATAAGCCATGCAAACCACTTACAGAGGGATTTGCTGCCATCGGAGTGCAACTGACACCAGTTGGCTGATCTCGTGGAGAAACACAGCAGCTTTGGTGATGACCGCCACCTTTTTGGTCCAATGAAGGCCCTTGTCAGGGGACACTCCGAATTTGACGCCTGACTGTACCTGTTGGGCCCGGCCTCTATCGGAGTCCCGGGTCCAGGACTCCTGACAACTGAGTCAGACCCAACATCCGGACCTGACATCGGCTCCTGGAAATCTGACTGCGTGTCTCCAACACCTTGCCCTGCACCTGGATTGGACCCACTGCCCTTGCCTTTGCTCAGTGCCCTCACTCGCACTGGCGCAATGTACATACTGGTCTTTCATCTCTTGTCATTCCTTTTACCTTATGATCATTACCTATTTCTGCCTTCTGACATGAGGCATGCCTTGCCAAGGCACATGATCCGCATGTCGGCCCCCGTTGCATCGCCTGCACATTTCTCCTCATATAAGCGGCATTCTGGCAAAGGGATCCCCACTCTTTTTATCTTCGGATTTCCTTTGCCAGGTGCATAGTATATTCGTTTCTTACTGTACATGCAATATAACTTCAGATTCTCTTTGCCAGCAAGATTCTCATCTGCTCCGGAGGTTGCCCTTACAGCCCTGCACAATGGGTGGACGTGCCATCCAACTGACCCAGTTGTCATACAGAGTGTCGGCATCAGCAAGTCAGGCACAACACAAGTTACCTGGTTTCTGCCAAAACACCACATTGGCGGTAAGGGCAGCAAGGGTGGCATGGTAGGAGTTGAGGTCATGTGAAGACATGTTGTGTTTTTGAAAAAGGAGTGACGTGTTGTGGGCCTTTGTCCTTAAAAGATTTTTTACCGCACTTCTACTTTCTAATGCTACAAACATGGTCTTTCAGTACCAATCACGTATGGCCTTGTATGCTCTGTGCTGCCTCTGTCCCACTCATGCATGGCCTGTGCACAGCCAGCACAAGCCCCGTTGAGCACTCATGTTAATGGCCAGCACTCGGCCATGCATGCACGCATGCTCCGTGCCACATCCACAACACCACACCCACCACATCATGCTGTGGGCCTGTCACAGCCCTGCAGTGCGCATGCCCTGTGCCCTTGCTGCCACGTCACCAGCATTGTATGCATGCCCACAGCCCTTGCCCCACCAGTGCAACCACCTGTCCAAGGCACCAATGCCCCAGCCCCCCAGGACAACCCCCCATGCGCATGCCTGCCAGGATGGCATGGTCCCTGATGGCATGGGCATACAATGCTGCTGCACTCCTTGTGTGCTTACAATGCCATCTACAACACCTACGCCTGTCAAAGCAATATCCCAGTTCCTCCTGCCATCACAGCATGCCCCCGATGCCTTGGCGCTACTTTTTCATTGAAATAATCTACATTTTACCATGTCATGGTCGTGAGCCTACCCACGATGCCCCCGTGCTTCTCAGGTGCTTGCGACACCATCCACGATGCTCCATGCTTGTCAAAGTAGCACCACATCCCCTCCTGCGATCATGGCATGCCCGCGACGCTGTGGCAGTAGTGTATTATTTAAATAATTTATATACTCAATGTGTAAATATATTAGAATGCATATGTTCAAAGTCTTGCAGTGCCGTTGAAAGTACTGTTATTGAATTGACTTCTGATGATAGACTTTCAGTACACTTTTCATTGACTTATCTCACAAGGAAAGTTCACAGTAATGTATATTGTCCTGAAAACTGGGCTAAACTTCAGTCTATCCTACTGAGAAATTAAGGCTATACTTAAGTGTAAGTGCTGAGGCATGTGCAACAATTGGTAGTTTGTAGCCTCCGTAGGGGTCTGTAGCTACTCCCAGTAGTCAGTAGTAGTAGTAGTATATTACCGGCATGGTCCAATTCCTGAATGTTGGGGTTCAAGCTATCCTCCCGATGTAACTAAGTACAGGCATACACTTAGTAGTATGGCTACATCATTGTCTTGGGCCTGTCCTTTCCATTTACCTGTGAGCAATGACTGCAATGTACAGGTTGTTCAAGGTAAACAGTAAGGACAAACATGGGTTAGTATCTTCCTAATCTTCTCCGGGTTGTTCACATCTATTGTGGCAAGATACATCAGCAAAACAGCCAAACCCCTGTGGGACCATGTTTTAGCAGTGAGTAGGTAGGAGCCCACAAAAGTATGGGCAAAGCAATAATTCTGTATTACATGTTAAATACTAATTTATATACTTGTTGTGTCACCAGACCCTGTCAGCCTCATTGATGAGCCACTATAATTACAACACACCGTTTATACATGAAATGTGTAAATCACAGGTCCACTTCATCAATGACTTTTGTGTAACCTCACAGATGGCCTTTTAGGCAATTGGCGCTATACACTTGTTGTATCGTCGTTACACACAATGTTTGGTCATACCTATTTTGGAAACACCCTGCCAGTTTGATTCCAGTTTGATTGTTTTTCTCCGAGCTTCCATGTCAGGATTTTGCTGTCTTGATTGTTCCGCTCAAATTACGAAATAGTTCGTTTATTCTGCTTGTATGTAGTTTCAAGAAATTTTATTTGACATATATACGATATATGTCTACTAGCCCCCTACTACATTCCCTCAGCGCTACAGCCACCAAATCTGGCAGTGCAGTGACACTGGGTGCCAGCACACAGCACAATCCCACCATGCTCACTTGCCTGTCTGGGCCCCAGTTTCCACATCACCCACATCTGACGGGCTGATTCGAGGAGCCGTGCCGTGCCAGTAAGACCTGACAAGCTGACTACCACCTGTCCTTGCCAGCATGGCTGGCGGCTGTCCATTGCCATGTTAGGCCACCTCGAAAACAAATACCTGCCTCTCTCACAAATGAACCCATTGAGCCTCATGCATCGGTCTATTTGTCGTAGGTGTTGGGGCATGCTGGGTCAGTAAGCCAAACAAAAGAGACAGGAAGCAGAACAGGTAGTAGTATTAGAGCAGGAGCCACTGCAGAATGCAAGCTGTAGAAAAAAAGAGGTGTGTTAATTATTGGACATGATTCTGATGGCATGGCCAGACGCACTCTGATCTCATGATGCACCTGTCCAGTGCCTGACACACTCCCTGTTCATGCTGAATGCTCGAAGGGGTGGTGGTGGAAGGCGAGACAAGGACAATGCAAACCAATGCAAATAACAAAAAAATTGCCAGTACATATACTGCCAAACAGTCTGGTGCAGTTTGCTGCCAGTAGCTGGTGAATAGCCGGTGGACTTGGTGAACTTGTCGCAGCTCTGCAAAAGAATACAGCACATAAAAAGGTGGAAATGGGCACATGAGTGAGGTCTCTTACAGTATAGGAGCCACTGTAGAGTAAAGGTCAGACAGCGGGTAAAAATCAGACAACAGAATCAGAGATTAGTGTTATTCACTTAACATCCTGTGGTATGTTGACTGGTTTCCACATTGTCTCTGCATACTATTGCCTGAAAAATGTTGTGAGGGACATCAGATAGCATATGACAATGAATGATTTTACACATCGTTGTAGTATGTACCTCACAGATTCCATGCACGATGCCCAGGTTGCTTGAAAGGCAAAAACATCATGAGCAAATGTTGTGAAAATACCAGGTTCAAAATTGTAATTGCCTTGCGATTGCCCCTGATGGGTTCAATGGCAATGAAGTACAAAAGTTTAACTGGAAATAGCCTCAGGATATCAAACTGTGGAAAAATCCAGAATTTCATCGCACAGCACAGGCAGTGAAAAAGCCCCAAAATCAGCATTGTGTAGCTATACAGCAATTGATATATAGTGATGCCCAAATAAAATATAGCTCATCGCATTGAACTGGTTGCAACCAGTTGCAGTTGCAGTTGTGGCAATTTTAGATTTCAAAAGACCGGTCATGGTCGTGTTGCACCAAAAGTAGGCCAAAGACATGACCTGACACAACCCTCAAACACTAGCCCTCAGTCAGTTGGTCTGGGTTCCTGAAATGCCCGGGGCATGTGCAGGCCGTGCGCAGGCCTTCAGCAGGGCAGCACAGGCTGCGACGTGGTGGCAGTGCATGCATGAGTAGCAGCATGCACAGATCATTGGTGCAGCAGTGCAGGGCCTGCATTGACATGGCAGGCAGCAAGTGGGCGAGCGGCGGCATGCTCAGGCATCGTCTGGGTTCATTGTCAGCCTCGCTTGGCGACGTGGTATGAACGGGCCACATACCTTGCAGCTCTCCCCCAGCTGGGGTCTGCTCTTATGCCCCCATCTCCATATTTCCCTCATGGGCGCCAGATGTGGATGTGGTCGTCGGTGGCAGGTTGCCGCAGCCGCAGTCATGGTGGTGGTAGAACGGGTAATGGTGATTGTTTATTGTTGACACCAGTCAATTGTTGCATGCCAACAAATAAACAAGTCAAATGTTACAATTGAGTTGTGCCAACAAATAAACAATTGGATGAGATGTATCGTTAGACTAGTGGCTGTGCATGTGAGCATTTTGAGCCAGCTCTAAACTTTCCAGGGCATATAAAAGGGCCACTGGACAGTGTGGTCTAACTTTGCGCTTTTGCTCCCACCACACTACTCTATAGTTACACATCAGCATTGTTGATATAGCTGACTACTGAAGGGTGTTATATACGAGTGACTTGTTATATATAAATACAAGCTATGTGGTACACTTGATACACTTCGTATACTTTTTGTAAACTTAACAGAAAGACTTTCATTTTAATACATACACTTTATGAGTGGCTTGTTATATCTAAATACATGCTACACTTCTTACACTTTTTGTAAACTTGACGGGAAGACTTTCATTTCAATACATACACTTTATACACTTGGAGTTTGTACACTTGGTGAACTTGGGATGTCAATGTTACACACTACGTAGACTTTTGATCGTAAACTCAAGGGTATCCACTAATACACTTATACACTTTCTAAACTTTGGGGCTGGTTATATTAGGCACAAATTAAGCCTGTTGTCCTGAGAAAACAAGGCTTCACTTAAGTGTAACTGCTGATGTCCCCGCTTGTTGCTGTATGCTATGGACTACATCAGGAAAATTTGACTATGTTTTGTAGTGATCTGTAGCCTCGATACATTGGAAACCTTGCGTAACCAAGTCTCCTTTATGTAATCACTCATACCTACATGCGCTGATCTGTAGCACTCCCGTACCTCTCCTGTAACGAGCTCGTAACACACTGTAGCTGCCCATACCATGACAGGTCCAGAGGCTACAGACACTACCAAGCTTCCATGTACTCGATAATGATCATCAAATAGTCATTGCTGGTACAGTACGATAAAAACAGCACAGAATCCACTACTTTCTGTATGCCCTATGACCTGAGCCTTATTCTTCTCCTACAACATCCCTCGTGTCGCCCACATGATGCAGCAGCCACTCTTCTCCAGGTGTGCATGGAGTATCTCTGTTGGCGCACCTGGCCTGGGTACACGGTGGTGTCCTAGCTGGTAGTGTTGGCATGAAGGGTCATAGTTGAGATAGTGCATGAGCTATTGACGGAAATAAGAATCAGAAGAGATGTATGACGATGGCAACGACTTACCAGCTTGTGGCCCTGTCACTCTGGTGTGGCTCTTGAGGCTAGCATTTAAAAAATCAGCGTAAGATCTCTGGCAGACGCACCTGTTTTGCGCGACAAGATTTGAGCACAAGTAAGTGAATGTACAGAAGCCAGAGAAGATAAGGCAAAGCAGGTGGATGCACACAGTGCTATGCACGGGTTTTGGGGGCAGTAAGGGGCACGCAATTTGCATGAGAGGAACCAGGTGGTCTTCTCGATGGGCTTGAAGACATTGTCAGGGTGTCCATGGTGTCATGTCATGGCAGCAGAGCATGCACACAGGGCTGTGCACAGAGTAATGCACGGGGCTGCACATGGGGTAATGCACAGGGCTGCACACGATGTTCAGAGTGTTTGGAGACCGTGGGCCATGTCAGCCACACGTGCTGATGCAGCATGCATGGGATATGCACCAATTCGGCTCTCCCCTGACTGGGGTCTGTCCTCGTCTATCTTTCCTCCTCACTCCTATCATGGTGGCTGCATGTGTGCCATCCAGCTCGACCAAGCCATGATGTGGCAGTGCAAGTCAGCCGTGACATGGCAGATTCAGGGCAGCGCAGCCATAGGTGGCAGCACAGGGTGTGCGCAGGCATGGCATTGTGGCAGGGAGGTGTTGTGGGTGGGAAGAAATGCTCGAGACAGTGTTTGTGCCACATGCGGCACCCACCAACATGGCTGGAGATCAATACAGATTACAAACACTGTCCGTCCACAGGAGAACAGGAGTCATGAAGTGTAGAGACGTTTGTGCCCTGGGGGGGAAGCTGGGGGGAAGAGAGGAGGAGAAAGCAAAGAGACAAAGACAAGACAAAGACGGGCAAATGCGGAAGTCATATTCAAGCGGAGCCTGAAAGAACTTGGAGAAATCTGAAAAAGTGTGATGTCTGATCCATGAATGATCCACGAATGCATGATTGATAATGATCAAAAGTGTAGAGCAGTGACTGTATGCAGTCTGGTGTAACGGCACTTGGGGCATGTATGAGATGGATTATACTATGGCAAGTGCAATGTTCAATCCTTGCTGGATGTAATACTTTTAGCAATGGTGATCTATGTAACATGCCCTCGGCAAAGTGATCACTGACTTGAATCAGAACGAGCCAATTCATGTGCATCAAGATATAGTTTGGAGACCAGTATATAATGTAGGTGTGCACTACTGAATGGTATGTCTTGGTACATAGTGTGGCTGACAGATATGATGAGATATCAGAGCTACAGAGAGGTATATACAAGCCCGACATCTACCACAGCTACAGACTTTGGCTGCGTATTATGGACTATAAACTTTTTTCCTGATGTATTGCATTTTTTCCTCATGTCTTAACTTACTTTGATCCTGTCATCTTTATTCTACTTGCGCCGCTGTCACACTTCTCAATGCACCATACTTATGGCCATTGGACTCTCTTATTACAGTCGTACTTGTACATATCAGGCTACATCATTTCTCGCTTCCCTGCCACTGCCCCCATACCTCATAATAATGAGCCAAAAATCCTATTCTGTAAGCTTGAACTCGCTTGAAATCAACATGATTTGGTCTACATGCCCATTGTGTCAGAATGGTCAAAATATTGAAGTATTACACAGAATGTCGCCATTTTAAATACAGCGGTAATCGTCAGGGATGTTCCATCTCGTTCAGAAGATGGTGACTTTATTGCCACATCACTTTAATTTTTTGAAATTTTCGCGAAATACTGGTATTTTATGTAGAATCGTTAATCTTGCCCATTCTCACATGTAGGATTTTAGGCCATCGGGCAGCCAACAAACCGCGTAGTAGTTTCGACAGTCATCGGGCTCAGCTGGCGTGACCTGGAATTATTCGTGGACATCTGCTACCTAGTGTCAGTAAATTACTGCAGCGAAGCGCGCGGGCAACGATGGTGTAAAAGATTATGCCGTGGGGAGGAATAAGTAAGACGAAAGAAGGTCTTCTCAAGTCATTTGGGCATAAGACTAACAATGACTGATCAGCCACTTTGGTCGGAAAAAAAGGTACATACAATTGCTACAATAAAAAACTGGATGCCCACATACTACTATGTTCCTGCGCGAGAGTAATGCATACTCTAGATGTTCACTGGTAAGAATAATTTCAAGCGCACAGACCCATAAAGGACGGCGCTCTCAACCAAATTTCGATGATTTTCTGAAAGGAGTGTAAAAGACGTGGAGCTTATGTACGACACAGGGTGCTTGCATTTATGCGTGTCCCAGGATCGATGTTTGTTTAACCAACCTGTTGGCTCGAGCGGAAGATCCGAAAGGTGATAAGCCCTGGAGAAGTCAATGTCAGAAAACGAATGCCAGAGAGTGCGTTACTCACCAATCGAATATATAAATACAGATTAGTGGTTTACGATGCTTGACTGTACGAATTATCACCTTACAGAAAAGTCAGTATGAAACAGACCGTCATCCAGGCGCCTGCTGCCCGGAAGAGTGGCGTAGTCGCTTGAGAGGGTGTTCTACTAGGTTGATCATTTGAACGGCCGCAAACTTACAGCAGCAATAGACATGAATAGCAACACTGCAACAATCGCCATTGGCTTGAATGCTTTCATTCCGCAATCTGGCACGGTAGAGCAGCGCCTCGCCACACTGAATGAGAAGATCCATGACGTTGGTCAAAAGCGAAAGTTTCAACGCTACTGGTTGGCCACCGGAGCTGGAATTATCACTTGATAGACAGCAATACAACTCCCAGCTTCTCCACTGAGGGCAATGTCTGAGCGAGCCCTGTAACACTGCAAGTAGGAGCCATCACTTACACCTAGAGTGCGACCATGGACGACGAACAACGGAGGCGTTCAGAACCGACGCTTATCTGAAGGCATCATCGAAAGTTCCCACCAAGCTGGTCTCAATAATTTCAATCAGGAGGACCATGAATGTTTGTGGAGCATCAACGACTTGCCCACTATCATATTTTACTTAGAACTTGAGGTTCCGAAGTGTAGGACGGTTGAGACAATACAAGGCACACCATAATCATTGAGACGTGAGATATCATAGCCTGCAAAAGAACTGGCCAAGGCATCAGGACCTAACAGCGTAGTAAAGTACGTAGCTTGCCGAAGACCCTTCAAGTTCCGTCTTCGCCAAAATACTCTTCCACAAGCGCTTTCTTCCGCAACGCAAGAAGTACTGCTTCCATTTCCTGCCTTGTCGGCATTTTTGTGGGAAGGAGGTTTTCGGTCTGAAGAAAGGGGATGTAAGAGGCAGCAGCAGCGGCATGGGCATGGGCTGGATCGCCATCATTCGCTAGAGCAGTGGGAATAGCCTCGAATTTGGACCGTTGGAGGGACACCATATCGACATCTTCATTGGCCGTCTTTCGTTTCGAGGCTGAGCCCTGCACTGGTACTTGCGACGCCGATATGTTGGCATAATCGGGTCGCGGTATTTTCGGTAATGACCCATCAGAAGGGAGTCCTAATGCATCTCTGATATTCAAGAACGACTCTTCCCACTCTGGCGAAGAGGATCAGGCACTGCGCAACGACACGCAAAAGAGACAGAAAGAAGGATGCTAACCTTCTTGCTCAGCCTCGCGCTCATATTGAAGCAAGGTTCCGTCATCCTCGTCCATGTCGCCATAATACGAAGGCCCTTGATTCATGAACTTTTTGTAATAGGCCAGCGCTTGATTTTCTTCGTCTTCTTCCTTTTCGCGACTCTGGAAAAGCTCCCGAACTCCAGGAAGATTTTTTGCACGCCCGAAGTACCTAATCCACGATAGTTCAGCATCAAAACATGGTCAAAAGTCGGGATTACGCACTTGTAGCCCTTGGTCCCCGGAACTTCCTTGCCATCGTCATCCAACATGGCTACGTTCCGCCTGTAATTCGCGCCACCTAAGGCAACGATCTGGTTTTCCCAGTGGCGCTTTTCGCGCATCAGCTTGTTGATTTCGTCGTTCAAGTCTCGGACTTCATAATCAGTTAGACCCGCTTTGAGATTAGGCGCGGCGTCAGCATTGGTCAAGTAGGACGTCACCAAGCCACTCACCATCCTGGATTTTAGAGACCTTCCTGCTAATCTCTCGCAGAATCTCTCCCCTCCACCGCTCGCATTCCCTCAAACTCTTGCAGGCACTTGCCATACGCGGCCGCCGATCCGCCCTTGTCCCAAGGCCAAGCTCCGCCGCCTGTGCCTCGCGAAACCGATACAGCATAGATTGTGCTTTTTCCTCATTACGAGCCTACATGATAGAACATTTTCAGCGTATTTCCACAGTGAACCACCGGCGACACAGACCATGATGGAAGATGACCTTCAAGTAAACTCCTCTGGTGCTGGGCGTTTCTAGTCTCCACAACAGACCTAAACAACAGATGACAATTGTAGCGCAAAGTGAGACAGGAACGTCGCGTTGCGGCACACGTGATGCGGGAAAGGGAAGAGGACACTGGAATGACGGGGATAAAACCTCTTAATTCGAGTATCGCTACCGTACTGCTACGAAAAGGACAGCTACTTATAGTGTGCGTGAATGAATGATAAGTAAGCTGTCTAAGACTACAAGGAAAACGGATATGAAGGGAAGTGATAACTAAAGGCAGGCAACTGGCGAGAAGACTCTGTCCTTGAATCAGAGGACAAGGCAAGTGTTTGAGTAAGGAGGCATATGACAAGCGGCCCATGATAGAGCCGGGGGACTGGACGTATGTACGAGACCGGGAGGCTGGATGCATGGACGATCTGGTGTTGTGGATCTGGGAGCATCCCGGGCCGGGGATGGTCACGATTCCGCGACATACGCCCTCCAGCAATCGTGCAGGGATTGCTTACTCCTGACCGGGGATGGTGACGGTGGCCGTCGTGGGTGCGCGGGATTTCTTGACCTTGGGGATCTTCCCAATGTCCCTGAGGGCTTTCGCAGTCGATTCTGCAGCGGCGGCGGCGGTAGTAGCGGCGGAGTCGGTGCCCGAGGCCTTGGCGGCAGCTGTGGCGCCCGGGGAGGCGACGATGGCGTCTGTGACCCGGGTATTGTTTGTCGTGTTGACCGCGGCCTGGGCTGAAGCCGGTTCATCGGTGGAGTGGAGTTGGTCATTGTCGACGTCCATGTCGTCGAGGGTTGCCGACCTGTCCGACCTGTGGGAGTGCGAGCGCCATCCATGAGAGTGAGAGCGGCGGCGGCTGCCTGGTAGGTACGTGCCGAGCCCGCCACCGAGTAGGCGGGGCTGGCGCTGCGTCCGCGCTCGCGCTCGCGGGAACCATAGTCGAAGGAACGGCCTGGCCCGCCCTGGTATGCACCTCTGCCTCCTCGGCGCATCTTGATATCTGGCAGGCCAAGTTGCTTGAGAGCCTGACGGCGTGCCATCGCCTCGGTCTTCTTTTTCTCGAAGCGGGTGAAACCACTCAGCTGGACTTGCAGAGAGTCGACCTGTTGCCTGAGCAGCATGATCTGCACGGTGTCCTCTAGGCTGTCGTCGACGGTGCGTTTGGGCCTGATCGCGAAGTCGAGGTAGGTGGGGGCGTGCCCTTCTGGTATTTCCCAATGGCCGTCCTTCTGGATGGAAAACTGGGGGGGGGTGTCCCCCGCCGTACTCGCGGATAGACGGTTCGCGGTCCCAGGCCTTCTGGACCGCCTCGAACCCGATGGGCATGGGACGGGGTGCTCTTTCACCTCTGTCGCGGGCAAGCCGAATGGCGGCCTCAAAGGAAACTATGCGGCGCATCTGTTCCAGGTCGATGACTGCCTCGGCACTAAGGGTGTCGTCGAGGATGACGAAAGCGTCAGGGGAGCGCTTCTCGAGAACTTTGAGTTGCATATTGACGGAGAAGTTGAGTGCGAGGACAGTGGGGATGGCTCGGCAGGGAGGGTACTTGGTAGGTAACTCGGGGGAGTTGATGCCCAGTCGTTCAACGAGAGAAGGAATATATACTGTGGCGTACCATTCGTCCCGTGCCTTCCGCACAGGATCGTCTTTCCCGTGGTGCACCTGCTTTGGTGTGGGACATTCATCGGAGATGCTCATGGCGTCGTCCTGAGAGAGGCCATGCATGGCGGCGAGAAGGATCTGCGGATTGTCCGGTGCCTCGACGGTGGCCTTCTCCTTCAGTTCTTCAATGGTATCGGTGCCCGCGAGGTCCACGTAAGCTTTCAGGGCATCCAGTTGTGCGATAGCATGGTATGGAAGCCAGGTGACGTCCCCCGATATCCATTCAACTTTGAAGATCACATTGGTGTTGGCGCCGGTGTGATTCAGGATTGCGTTCACCGCCCATTCCTGACCATTTTTTTCAAAGTCTGATGAAATCTGGTCGTGCAATCTGCCCGGAAATAGCCGATCATCATTGGCGATGTGTGGTTTGAGTAGTGCTGCGTGGAAGACGTCGTGAATTCCACGCTTTTTTAAAGACGCCGGGAGATCGAGCTGGAAAGCCTAGGAAAATAATGCATGCTGTTAGAGGGACGTACAGCGGGCTGTATTATCAACGTACAACAGGCAGTAAAATTGGCATGCAACAAATCACAACACAAGCGTGATGGTATGCCTATGCTCAAAAATGGTTCACAATGACCACTTATCTAAAATAGAGGATGGTTTGCAATTACCATCCATGTAAAGTAGAGGACGGTTCAAAATTACCATTAACCTAGAGCAGCACGGGATGCCATTTCTCCACATGACCAGATAGTTCATCAATATCATCTATCTACAGTAGAAGACAGTTCATAATCACTATCCAGCTCGAGTGAGGACAGTTCAAAATTGCCATCCACCTAAAGTA
>JABCKJ010000476.1:0-15011 GCA_018850815.1 Asterophora lycoperdoides
TTGCTAATCCACCTCGCTTCACCCTTCACTGAACTCCCTAATCTACGTCCATGATGCCGTGGGGTTTCTTGGATTCCGCGCTCTTCTCGTTGTGCCCAGTTTTGCGCTTGAGTGTCGGTGATTTGCCAGCTGATGCCTTTATGCATGGCATCTACAAGTGCATTCTCAGCCACGTTATGGTCTCGGAGTGTGTTCCACAGCACCCACCGATTTAAACCGCCCCTCCAGCAACGTCACAGCACGTAACACCGTCAATATCTTAAACCTTCCTTGCCTGAGTGGAATGACTTCAAACGTCACTTGCAGCTCCACTACGTCATTGAGGCGGAATGCCTGCGGTCCAAGAGACCAGTACCTATTAAATTGATCAGCCTTCAACCATGCCTCTTACAGGGTGCTCACTCACTGGATATCTCCACTGCTTATTCTTTTGCGCTCATAATAACGAACGACGTTGTCTTCCGTGCGTATATGGCCCTCCCTTGCCATGTCACTCAGTACCCCTTTTGGGTCCTCCGCACGGGAAAACGGAACGTGCTCGCTGGCGGAGTTGTCGTGTTTGGGCGTAAGATAGCGGTTCGCCGCATGGAATACCTCATCCTCATCGATGCACAGTAAATCCAGCGACCCCTCGGGAAAATGCCGATCAAATAGGTCGTTCACAAGATGCAGAGCCTCGGTTGCGGCGGTGTAAGAGCGCGTATTATGGCCGGCGATTGCGACAGATTGTTTAAGGAAGCGATACTTTGCAGGAGGCGTTCTGGAAAGGTACGCGGCTAATTAATGGCGGCAGCGACTTCATAACATTGTGGGCTTACCGCGGTTTCGAGGTCAGTGGCGGCAGGCTCTTGTCTTGGATGCTGCCAACTACGGCGAAGACTGCCTCCTCGTCAGCGTCTTCCACGTCGGTTCCCTCAGCCGTCACTTTAATGATGCGCCAAGACGTTGGGTTATGGAAACCCTTCACTGCGTACGCGTTCGGCCAGTCTTTGTTCTGGTGACTTTTATTAAGTGATCTCGTTTTATGAACCGGTTGCTACGCCCTCTCACCTGCAGCAAACCAGAAAGCTTGACGGCGCCTCCAATGGCCTCTTCATTGGCCAGTTCCTCCACCGCCTCCTCAAGAGTTCCCCATGGGGCCGTAATGGTAGCCTGCGTAATGTTGTGAAATACGCTGGCTGCCTTAGCCGCAGGTGTGCTCTGGAAGGGGGCAGTGCCAAAAGGCAGTGGATCATTGTGATTAGGTTGCTGCGACATGGAGAGCGGTGCGTTTCAACTGCAGGCCACGCTTCTATTTCAACCCGTCACTGATTTTTCCCCCATCTCCCTCGTCCATTCCCAGCACACAAGATAACCCCATGCTTTCTTGCACTGCGTTCTTCAAACAGCAGTAACTTTTCCTTCGCGCGGGTCATTGTCCATCTATAGAAAATCCAATCCCACTTTCCATGGCGTGCGTAATCTTCCCTTTGGCGCTAATCCCTTTGTAAGCTTGAATTGTCTCAGTCGTCCTCTGCGCCTCGGTCGTCCATGGCTTCTTCCACGTGGAAGAACTGGCTGATCAGCGTGACTGCGGCGTAATGAAAGCTGCACACAAACTGCGCGCATCGCACGTGCACCTCTGTCACCCATGTCGTCTTTGAATTGCGCCACTGTCGCGGATCTTTTTGACGCCCTCCACTTGCCATTCAAGCTTTGATGGAGTGCATCTTTTCATCTTAAATTTGACAGCGCCCAGCTTTAATGGTGAAACAACTTGTCCTCTTCCCCACAGCCGTGATTAATCTGCCTAATTATGCTCAACGATTCTTTGATATTCGACACACCGCGAGCACGCAGTGACATTAATTCAAACATCTCAGATCGTCGCTACATCAGCGCTCTTGCCCCTGCGGGGTGCATTCTTGTTGTCACGTTTGCGAATCAGTGACTCCGCTGCTTTTTTGGGTCATTAACAAAGGTGCGCCACTTCTTATCCGCCCACATCCTCAGACATTGACCGTGTAACTGGCCCTCTTCCATTATGCGCAACTGAATGGCAACATGTGCCCTACCTTTTCTGAATGGCAACATGTGCCCTGCCTTTCCGAGCATCCTGCTTTCATTTGTCAAATGCCGGGCTTCTTTGACTCAGATTCGTTTCGCCTTCAGCAAGTACCTTGTGTTTCTGGTGGATCTGTTCAGCTTCAGTTCATTCATGGTGCAACCGAATGGTGCCTAAACCATGCTCTCTCCTCCGTGGATTCCAAGGGGGCCATGAGCAACCGATTCATGTCTTCGTCGATATCTTTGGTACCTGCATTTACTGTTTCGTGCTGGGTCCCCCGGCTGCAGCGTGCATTTCCTATCAGGGAAGTTTAGGCGTTTACCCCGCAGTGCGCTCTATATATTGCCATGCAATGTGTAGCATCCATTCGCCACTGCCCCGCCTTGCTTTCCGTCCCCCTGTGGTCTCGCTCTCGTATCTCCATAGTTTCACAAACTTGCTCCTCGCAGTCTGTCATGCCCCCCAAGAAAAAAATCCCTCCCTCGTGCGCGTCATATCCTTTTTTTTTTGTTTGCTTTCCACCCATTCTTGCCTCTAATTCCAATCGCTCTACACAGTAGTCAAAATAAAACTCTGAAGAAGGTGCATCCGACTCGTGAAGAGATGTACGCCTTTATTTCGTCTGCCATTCTATCTTTTCAGTTGCTGACTTCACCTTCTTGCTGCACAGCGGAGACGCTGAACTCGATGATTTATTATCGTCGGCTATCTCCAATGGATCGTGCGCCCCCTTTTTTTCATTCTATGCCGCCCCATCTCACATTACCTGGTCGTCATCAGTGCAAACGGGTCTGCTACGAAACGAAAGGCCTCCCCGGCGTCTGACACTCTACCGTAAGTCCTCTTGCTTATTTCCGTGAATTCCGACATTAACTACATCTTCCTTCCATTGGTAGAGAAATCCGGGCGTCCCCAAAAAAGCCGAAGCTCAACTCTAACAGTTGTTCTTCCACCAGGCTGGCCGGCCTGCAACGTTTGCAGCCCTCCCCGGATACAAGTTCAACAAAACCCTCCAGCCTTCTGTGAGTTTTTAACCCTTACAATCATCTTCCTCCATCTTCATACCTGTCCAGTTCCCGCCTGGATGCGATTGTTTCAAACGCCAACACCGAACCGGGTCTTAGTGCTGATACTGATCAAGTTGGCTCAGTTCGCCTTAAGTATGCTCATTGCCTTGCCGTATATTTCATTGACTCATATCGTTGTGCCGTTGTTGTAGTGCTGAGCCTGGTACTCCGGGTGTTCGCCAGCGCAAAAAGACCCTCAAGGCGGCAGACTTGGATCCGTTGTCCCCTGAGGGTCGAAAGATGCAGAAGTCGAAGGCTATGGCGGCTGCTGCTCCTGTTGTCAAGCAGGAACCCGTCGACCAATCTGCTGTTCTTGCCACACCAACCCGTGCAAACAAACGGTGCGTGCTAGAGGCAGTACTTTTACCTGTCCACTGAATTTTGCATTTTGGATATTCTGCACAGCGCCGTCAAAAATTTGACAGAGAAGGCCTCAGCTCCCGTTGAAGTCTCCTCCGACGAAAGCCTTCCCCCTGTGTCCCGGTACGTGTTGAGCTTATTCCTTCTTATATAGGTTCCTGATAGGCTCCGTCAATAGCTTGGCATCTACCAGTCGTATTAGAAAGAAGAACGCCGTTATCGAACTATCTTCCGACGACTCACTGGCAGGCCCTACTTCTGGGTCCCCGTCTTCTCCTTAGTATGTGTTTAATCCACTCCTGCTGTTAGTTTATCGCTTAATACGTTGGCTCGGTATAAGTAAAACAAATACGTCTTATATTCTCTCATTGGAGGCTGAGGCCAATGATTCTGACCAGTCGTCTGCTGGTAGCTCGGAGCGCGGTAGCCTGGAAGACTTTTTAGTTTCCGATCGCGCTCCCTTTGATGAAAGATTCCAACGAGAAAAAGGGAAACAGTCAGCTGTTTACTTTTCCTTTATGTCTTTTGCATTGCCTCACTTTATTGTGATTTAGTCCCCCCCCCACCACTGCCCACAATGACGACGCTTGCAGCTCAGGTGTGGAGTCTGAGTTTCACCCCGCAGAAACTGACGACATTGAGCCGCTGGATGCACGCGCAGGGGATGACGATGTTGCAGAATTGCGTGATGCTGAAGGCGGTGACGTCGCTGAGTGGCCTGAAGCCTCTGATGTGGACCGTGTTGACGAGGGTGATGCAAATGATGCCCCGCCCGTCATGCTTCCCCTTCAAAAGGAGAACAAGAAGCTCGCTAAACTATACCGCGGTCTGCCTTTCATTGAGTGCGTGTATTCTCCTTCAAACCAAGTGCTCCTTCATTGCTAATACTTGCTTTTTCACCTAGAAAATTTGCCGATGTAACACCCTATGGTTACGATGCTCAAGGAGGCCTTGATACACCGCGCGCCTCCATATTGGCAGTTAAAAAGAACATGGATGCTGAGGATTTCAGGTACAACTCTTACTTTCCTTGCCTTTGTCTGTGTCGTTTCTCATTTGAGGGTTTAACCAGCAATCTCCTGAAGGCCCTCGCCTTTGTGACTCATGGAAATTTTGTGAACTGTGCAAGAATCGATCCTGCAAAGCTGGAGTCCGACAATAAACGCATTCGTCTGGTTGGCCGCTCGTCTTTTGCAATCTGTCTTATGGCTGGCGTGGTCACGGCCTCGCACATCATATCTTCGATCAGCGTGGGAACCCCGATGAACCAATATCAGCAACACCGAGTGACCATCGCCCCTTTTGACGTTGAAATGCGGCGTGACACCTCTGTGTGGGGTGCAGTGCTGGGGTTTGATGTAATTTTTGCAACCACCTCAAGCCTAGGTTTTTCATTCATTTCTAAAGGCGAAGGCAAGGGCGCTTCCATGCAGTATTCTGGTGAGCATATTTCTTTCCTGGCACGTTCCGTAGTTGAAATATTTCATGTCCATAGGGGGCTATGCAGGTGCAGCTCCCACCACCCCCAAAAGAGGTTCCATGTTCAGCACTGTCAAGTCCCCTTCAGCAAACAAGACCCCAGCGCGTGCGCAGTTTCCGGTTGCTCGTAATTTTGAAGACACAAGTTCGTATATTTCCTCCGCCTTCTTACCCTGTTATTATGCCCTGACTTTGTATTGATCCAAGTTCCCGTCTATGATGGCACTTCGGCGGGGGGGCGCCCCTTCTCGTTCACCCCAGACCATCTTGACAAAATCCACCTCTGGCCCCTCTATAAAGGTGGTAAACGGGAACTCCCTGAGGACTCCGTTGTGGTAGTTGGCTACTCAATCGGCACATTTTTCTCCACTGGTCAAATGCCGGCGCTGTATGTTATTGCTCCTTTTGATTCCATTGCCCTCTGCTGATATACCCTTTACCATCGCCAGCTATCTGTCCACTAACGCCCTCTTTGTTGTGGTCATCAGCTCTCCCAAGAAGTTCCTCGCCTGAAGAGGAGTTCCTCGGCACTCTTTACTTGTTGGGGACTCGGGAGGACGTGAAGTTACTTGCATCGATGGCGCCATAATCACGCTGTTATTCAGCCGCTTATATAGGTATACATTTGTCTTGAAATGGTCAGCCAATGAATCAGTCTGTTTTTGCAATTACGCCCAGCCAGAGTTAACAGGAAAAATAATTAATGTACATGATGAATAAGGAGAGCCGAAGGTGAGGATGAACATCATGATTTAAAAAATTATCGGCGACGGTCCACCATGCGCCCACTGAGCGTTGAGCGGTTAGGCTACGTCGCTCTGAGTCACGTGACGCGTCGGTGCCCCGAAGCTCTTGCATAGCCACCTGCCTGCGCTGGCGCGTAAGGCCTCGTGACTCCAAACAATCATACAACCCCGTACCGCCGTGCCCTCTTGCCAACATAATCGACAACGCACCCTCGTTTCACCTCATTTCCTCCCATATCCCGCCACCACCTCAGTCGTCTCCGACGACGGAACATCTCTACTTTATCGGACCTCGGCCATGTCGCCCTCCCCTCCCTTGGTTCCATCGTGTTCGAATACAAGGATACCTCTCACGTACTACCTACAAGCCACGCAACAGACAATCGCACTGCGCTGTCCTGGATAGGTACTATTGTCCCTTATGTCTCTGCACACTCGTCCGGCTGAACCGACCTTGTTTTCCCGCCTGTTACGCGCCGCGACGCTGCCGAGCTTTTCCTCACGTCCCTCCCGCGTTTGCTCCACCCCAGCTATTCGCACCACGCCCCCCACAACAATACGCCTCCGATTCCTGTGTAGTCTCCCGGTTGGCACCTCACGAACCGTCACCTAAAAACTGTCACCGATATGATACGATACCATACTTACTTACGAGGTTGATTCATTCCCAGCGAGGTATCCTTTACCTTAGTTTACATAACACAGTTTGGGAATCAATGAACTTCAACTTCGCCCTGACATATTGAGCGTGACTCATCCCGAGTAACGTGACGCGTCGGTGCCCCGAAGCTCTTGCATAGCCACCTGCCTGCGCTGGCGCGTAAGGCCTCGTGACTCCAAACAATCATACAACCCCGTACCGCCGTGCCCTCGGTTTACTGCTCCTCCGCGTACTGAAAATATTTGATACGTTTATCTGGTAGGTGTCTCTGCCCACCAAACGTATGCTACAGAGTGAAAACAGACTACATTCACCATTCACTGCGGTGGTTCTTTTATCTCATATTGTCGCGTCTAACGAAACCTGCCACTACATAGGTTCTCTATTCACTATCATGTCAATGTCGCTATTCCCGGTACAACAACAGGAAAAGGGTCTCCCGGATGTCCAAGAGTGCGCAAGAGCATCTGTTCCCGAACGATTTGCAGCACTACCGTGGCAAAGTTCCGCTATCAGCCAGTCTCCCGATCGCAATCCCCTTCAGTCTCAGCAATCCGGAATGGCTGTAAGTGCGCAATTGACCGCCGCAATGGTCCTTCTGCTTAACTGATATTCCAGAACGTCTGCGGTCTGTTGCATAGGGAGGAGCGAGATCTCCCGAAGCAACGAAAGCTTCTAAAATATCTTCAAGGGGAAGTATTAACGAATGAGGAGAGGGCATCTGTTTTCAATTCCCTCATGCAATATCGCTACTTGGATGTAGCACTGCACGTCCACGGGTGTGAACCAGCTCCATTGATTCCACCAAATGGAACCGTTGTTATGCCCGATAGAATCGTACGTGTTTCCACAGTTGTTCCAACTTCCACCGAACCTCATATGCCGTTCAATGCAGTCTCTCTGGCGTCTGAACAACGTTCAAGAGTTTATAGAAAACCGCATCCGAAACTTCGACCGCGCAATGGGCACTTCATCAAATGAAGCAGGGTCTTCGCGCGATATCACGGACCTATACACGGCAATATGGTCCAATAAACACAAGGCTGATATATATTCTTCTCTCACCAATATTCACGCCGCAGCTTTCGTTGATGCATATTATAGGAAGGCGCGCAAGGATTTCTTTCTCAATAATCATGACTGATGGTTTGTTTTTTTACCTCCAGTGGGGCGAAGAGCTGCCAAAGCACATGACCGACCTCGAGGCCAAACTGACGTCGGATGGTGCGAAGCCCAATGTCGTTTGGCCTGGAGGCGGTACCGTTGGAAGATTGCGCAAGCCGATGCTCACCGCTCTGTCGGTATCGCCTCTCTGTCTGTTGTTCCCTAAATCTTTGGTCGATGGATCAGGGAATGAGCAGCTACTCGAGGTGAGTGCATAGGCGTTGACCGTTCATGTATGAATGCACTAACTACACACCCAGCTGTGGACTAAGCTTGGGACATCTAGGCCGGCTCCGATACGCACAGCGGAGTCAATCATGTGGCGTCTTGTCCGATCTGTGTCTGACGGCAACAATTCCTTAACTGCTCTTCGCATGGCCCTCGATCAACTGTCCAAGATCGATTTCGTCCAGTGCCTTGATTGGGCGACCCCTTTATCTGGAATGTGGAACCCCAACACTCGGGCTAAACGTAACAAGACACGGGAAGGAGTAAATGGGCCAACAATCGAAGAGGTCGCACCCAACCATGGCGGAGGCGATGGACACCCGAGGGATGAGCATGACCAAGTTGGCGGGGAGATCGTTGGCGAGCGGTCACCTGTCGCAGAACAGCTCGATCGCGATATTCAACATCCCGGCAACAGTCGTAATGATGCCGACGATCAGCCCACGCGACAGAAGAAGGGAAAAGAACGACGTGTGGATGAGGTGGATGAAGAAATCGAAGAATATCAACACGACATCCGGCTGCCTTCCCACAGAGTGATATTGGATGTCTATGCTGCCCATAACGATGATGAGGAGGGGGATACTATTGCCAACGGTGAATTTCCCAGCGGCCGTCCTTCGGCAGAGGAATATCCCCCGTGGACTGCTCTTATCTCTCCATCTTCGTCGCATTCGCCATTAACTTCCGATTCTGAAGAAATGGACACGCCTATGCCAGCTGCGCCGTCACAGGAAGTGAATACCGTTCAACCCAGGAGATCGTCGCGCCTAGGTTTAAACGACAACGATCGTCCTCCTGTTGCATCCAAGGATTCCAACCCTCCAGCAAAACCCCGGAAAAAGAACAAAAACAAGCCATCTGCGACAAAGCGGTCGTCTTATGGCGCAGTGAAGATCGGTCGGCCTCGTACGGTCGACAAACAGCGAGAACGCATCGCAGAAACCCACATAGTTGACCTTCGGGACTTTGAGGTACACAAGGGTCACATTTATCACTATTGACGTTCGACGTCCTGATGCTTTGTACAGAAGTTGGAATACGTGGGTCCCCTTCTGGATACCGGGTACCAACCGGTAAGTCCTATTCATAGGTTATTTCCGTGTGCGATATTTAAAAACAGTAAACCGCAGAAAGTCAGTGGTGACCGCGTGGAGTATGCCGCCCTGGATACGGATACTGTGTATCCATACACGCCCGAATTCCATGTAAGTACTGCCATATGTTGTTATCGTGGATTTTCACTAATGTATCGTCTCCTGCAGTTCGATGACGACATTTCGTGGTGGTCCAGCATTCATGCGAGGTTGTCACAAGATGCCGTCGGCAATATGCCCGGCTCTATGGATGGCATAAGCCCTTCCGTCGTATACGTATTGCCCTACGCCGACTTCAAAACGATGCCGGCTGTCCAGTTTTCTGATGTCATTCGGCGCCAGCACGTTATTGTTCTTGCTAGACCGACGGATGGATGTTCATTTGCAGAGGCATTGGAACGAGTAGCTCCTTTGACAAGGGATGCCGCAGTGCATGGTAATTATTGTCAATTTTGCACCTACATATGCGGCGTTAACAGACCCCCTATGCAGACATGTCAATTGACGGCAGTGGCTCCGCCCGGTATAGGACGTGTCGCGTTGGAGATCTCCTGAAACTTCTGGAAGACTATCCGTCTGGATCCAAGAGTGTGAACGCTCTGGACCTTCCTTCTGACAGTGAGAATTTGCCGGATATTCCGCAAAGGTTCCTATCAGACCGAGAAGCTTGGACGACTGTACTCGATGGCAAAAACTGTCGCCGCGTTCACCAGTATCCATGGACGGAGATGAGGTGGGCTCTTGCCGCAACTGCTGGAAGTAGTCATACGTATCACATCGATACGTGTGGGATGGGCACATGCATCGCTGTGGACGTCGGTGTGAAATTCTGGGTCATCGCGTCCCCGAGACACGAGAATATAGACAGCGGCCTTGCCAGGTCTTCCGCATTTACCGACGGATACCATTTCGCTGCGCTTGACCCTGCCCTTTGGAGGCTGGATTTGGTCGTCTTGAAGCCGGGGATGCTATTGTGAGTTTCATCCACCATGTTCATCTCCATCAGGGCATCTGATATTTTTGGGGTAGCTTTATGCGACCTGGGACTATTCACTGCGTCGTTACTCCAGTGCCTACAGTCTGCCGAGGACTTCACTTTTACCAGTGGAGTACGATGACTGCCACGGTCGCAGCTATATTTCATACGTGGGTGTCACATGAACTGGTTACGAACGCGAATCACACTTCCGCGATGAACGACATATTTACCCGCATGGTAACATACGCCCACGAGTATTATGTCCGCTCAGATCCGAATTGTGAGTTTCTTTTGCATATTTTCTACCCACCAATAAAGGGCATTTGCTAACAGTGGTCTACTTCTTCAATTCATAGCGCTGCCTACTCTGGAGAAATTTGTCGAACACGTGGACATGTGGTCGCTGGGAAATTATTTTGAGTTATTCGACGTCCTGCATGCATCGACCTACTTGCGTTCCGTGCACCGCGACGCAATGCAATGGATCAAAGCAGAAGACAACAGGAAAAAAATCAGACAGATTATCCAGTGGATGGTGGACGCCTTCGATTATTTCGACGAAGAGGGAAATGAAGTTTCACCAACATCCATTAAATCCGCCAGGGCCCAGTTTCTCGCCTCGCAGGCTAATGCCCTCTTGCGCGCCAAAGAACTGGCTACGCAGAACGATATACGAGGGGCAATCCATCACTTAACCCCGGCGTCTCTGCGCAACGCGATCGATCGCGTCATGTACGCCACTCCTGCAGCAAGATATTTTTCAGACGAGACTGCCAAGGACTCTGAAGACGTCACGTTCGCTTGGAGTGGAATATCTTACGCGGTGAAAAGATCAGACCGGCCCGCGCGTTGTATGCATAATAGCTTTCACTACGCATTCTGCGACAACCATGCTGACTTCTACCTTTTATCTCTACTGCAGATGATGACGATATTGACGGACTAACTCCATTTCACGAAGAATTTAAGGAGAATATGTCCAGGCGATCTGGAACAAAGGATATGCCCATTGTTGTCGGCAGCAGTGACGAAGCCGACGATAGCACCGCAAGCGTCATCACAGTTGAATCAGATGACGATGAAGCCCAGGTCATCACCGCGCAGTTGACCAAAGTTTCGCGCCATGGCTCCAAGCCCATTCCTTCGTCATCCAAACGACCCGCTCCATCATCATCAGAGGGGGACGACGGCCACGACGAATTTGATCGAGTTTCAACTAAACGCAAGTCGAAAAGAGTAAAAGTTCTAACCAGCAAGGTCAATAGTTAATGAATGTGCCATATGTATATCCGCGCATATTATAATTGATTCAATCCGCATACGAGTATACCAAGCATAAATTAAGAACCTTAAGCTGCATGAAGTGCAGCTCATCGGGTTTTTACACTATTGAATGTAACTAATCCATTCTGACAAAGGGCGCAAATTATAATGGACTCAGTGCATATTTTCGGCGGAAAATAGCATGCGGTTGTAGCCCCGTTGGCGCAAAAAAACTTCGCCTCCTCCACAAGAAGCAAATAGTGCTGAGGAAGTCCACTTCATGGTTGGTCTTCAATCGTCCCTAAGTTACTTACGCCTCCTACTTACTGTCTTTATTGGCCAGTCACCGCAACAAAAGCGCACTCACTTCGCGCTGAAACCGGCCCCGTATAGCGAGGATTAATTCATTTACCTTCCTATGTCGTTTATTCGCCACTATTAAATAAAGTTACAACCTGTATAAGTTGCCCATTCGGGGGCTGTGCAGGCGCTTCGGGGCACCGACGCGTCACGTTACTTGTGATTTGTCACCCATCATATTTGGGGCATGGTCCAACTGTTGTTCAACTTCAACTCAGCGTCTTCATTCAACATGCATCCGCGTCCACAGTCTTTTGCGCTCACCATACTCTATGCGTTTACTGCTGCTGTGTATGTGATTACCACTTACGATGGGAGACCGGATTCATTGTATGATCTTCGGCGCTGGCACTCTCAAGCACCTAGTCTTAATCTTTTTCAGGTTCATGCTTTCATCCTCTCCACTGCTAATCGCATCGGGTCTCCATGAAAAAGTAAGTTCGATGGCGCAACGCGTGCAACTTATACTCTTGCTGAGCTAATATATTTAGTCCTCATTAAAACCATGCACGCCGTTGCTATTGTCGTCTCCGTTGGAGGGCCAACCATACCACATTCTCGCCATAGATGCAAAAAAACAAGTGCGTTGAGTTGTTTATCGCTCCATCGTTTCCCGTAATGAATGTTGTTCTGCAGCTTGTATCCACCCGTCATCCGCTTCTCTTACCGTCTCCTTCGACGGTGTTGCTCCAAGAGCAATCATCAGGGCATTATGCCTGCTTGTCATGCTTTGATTCCAAGGCTGTATCCATTGTAGAATGGCTGCTGCTACATCGCACGCATTGCCCAATAAACATTGTCTGCAGGATGTACAACTCAAGCTCATCTACACATGCTCCAGCTTTTGGCCCCTTTGGTGGATGGCTTATCTCCATGTGCATTGTGAAGTCAACATATATCTTGAGCCACGTCTCCTCAACCTTCAAATGCGCCACAGCACTGTGCACTGCCATGATTTTGTTATAGTGCTTTGTAGCACACTTTGATGGTGTTGCTCCAAGAGCAATCATCAAGGCATTATGCCTGCTTATCATGCTTTGAGCCCAAGCCTGTACCCGTTGTAGAATGGCTGCTGCTACATCGCGCACGTTGTTCGCAGGATGTATAACTCAAGCTCATCTACACATGCTCCTGCTTTTGACCCCTGGTGCAGGCACTTGCTTTGGTGGATGGTTTATCTCCATGTGCATTGTGAAGTCAACATATATCTTGAGACGCGTCTTCTCAACCTTCGAATGCGCCGCAGCACTGTGCGCTGCCATGATTTTGTTATAGTGCTTTATAGCACACTTCGTGGTTCAAGGGGCATGCAAGTCATTTTCAAGGCCAAGGAAGGCGTTCATATAAACCACGTTGTGCAAGTTATAGTCAGTGGGAGATTTCATGGTTGCCATGCAAATAATTTGCGCTTTTTTACAAATCTCATGAGGTTGGTGTGGTATGTGCTTGATTGTAGAATACAGGCACCAGCTGCGAGGGTTGCCATTCCCCCGCTGGCACGCCACCACGCATTGCAACCTAGTGGATGTTCTAAGCCCATTGGAGGCGGGCAAACATTTAGCTTTCCGCTGGAGGACAACAATCTGCGACCAGGAACTGTTCTGAAATTCATTAAACATGTTACATGTGGTGAGAACCTCATGTACCCTGTCCAAGATGGTTATGTGCACGCCAAAGTGCCTGTCAATGTCCTCATAAAGTACATATTTGTTACGTCCATTTGTGATGTAGCAAAGACGCATAACATCCACATGCCATCACAAATAGTGAGAAATGCTATGGCTCCCTTATTTCACAACCATGACTGCGTCTCCTGTACGCTGTTTTTGTCCATATTCCGCATGGAAATGTCCCATAAAACAGCACAAAACATGCGGATGAAGGCTCAATATGATGCTCAAAAACTGAAAGTTGCAGACAATAGCATAATGCTGACACCTAAAGTAGTGATGGAAACTGATGCAGTGGACATTGAACACAGGTCCACGTTTCCTCCTCCGCCATTGACTCCAGAGCTAACTCAGAAGATCGTTAAGAAATTCTGCTGTGCAACAGGACCCAAGGCAGTGAAGGAAGCCGGTTGCTGCATATGTGGCCTTTTGGTGCCTGTAACAAGCCTTCAACCATGCAAGGGACTCAAGGGGTACCTGCATGTGCTTGAAGTGCCTGGTGTCACTAGAGTTGAACGAAAAAGTGCAAAAGACAAAATTCGGGAGTTCAAAGGACCTGTCTTGGACTACAGCTGTAAAGGTGTCTGTGAGCCCTGTAGATTGAGCGTTCGAAAGGGCAATGTTCCCAAAAACGCACTGGCAAACGGAATGTGGATAGGTGAAGTGCCTGAGGTCCTGAAAGACTTACGATTTGTCGAAAGGATGCTGGTCGCTCGCGTTAGAAGAACGCATTGCTATGCGAGAGTATCATCTGGACTCAGCAAAATGAAGGCCCACGTTGTCGCCTTCGAAGCTCCTGTAGATAAGGTTTACGACATGCTTCCGCCTCCTGTAGAAGATATGGATGATGTTCTTGCAATACTGTTCACTGGTCGTTGCAAACCAAATGAGCAAGACTTGGGCCGCATACCTCTTCTCGTTCGCCGCAATGCAGTGAAAAAGGCGCTCGAGTGGCTTAAGCTCAACCACTCAGACTATGCCGATATCCGCATTAATTACAATGACCTCCAGCGATATCCAGAAAATGAACCCCCCGTGTCAGTTGTGTATCGGGAAAGTCTGAAAGCGGCCAGTACAGAAGACCCCGCAGTATTTGACGACGAATCTGAGCAAGGAACGTCTGAGGGTGAATGTCCTTTTGTGGTTCATGGCCTCACGGGCACTCAGATGTCAGCCAAGTCGGTCGATGTCCTAAAGGGCATTGCATTAAGGCACTGGCGGAGCAATGGAAAAGCATTGCGCGTGGGTCATTCGGCAATTCCAAACAGCATGTACAACGATCCAAGCCTGTACCCGCAAATGTTCCCATGGCTCTTCCCATATGGGCTCGGCGGCATCGGCGCTTCCACGAGCAGAGTTTCAGAGTCCATGCACAAGCGCAATCTGTTGATGTACCATGACAAGCGTTTCCAGACAGATACTGCATTCCCATTCGTAGCGTTCAGCCATGAGCAAGTGAAGCTAGCAACCACCGCGAGTCTGTTGGCAGTGAAAAAAGCCAAGTTCCAAGAAGTTGCGGAGAGGCTATTGTCTGTTGACCAAACAGTGCTGGCAGATATTGCCAGGCGCATGGAAGCAGGCGAGATAGTAAAGCCACATACAACTGCTGAGAAACAATGTTTCAGAGTTATTTCTGACCTCGATACCGTGGCGGCAAACGTCCAAGGCTCGGCTGTGTCTAAGAAGCACATGCGAAACGAGATATGGTCACTGGTGGCGAACCAAGGTGCGCCGTCGTGGTACATTACGCTATCCCCAGCGGACGTGAGGCATCCAATTTGCTTGTATTTTGCTGATAACCAGGTTGAGTACCGGCCTGAGATGCCTAGGACCAATGACGATGCTTTCCGATTGATAGCAAAAAATCCGGTGGCTGGGGCAAGGTTTTTT
>JABCKJ010000477.1:0-15001 GCA_018850815.1 Asterophora lycoperdoides
ATTGTTAGTAAAAAAGGAATTTGGGCAGAGTATTTCCAGGATATGTTCTGAGGATATATTTGTCTGTGCACCCAGTGCCACCCCACCCCGCTGGACTCGCCGCCGCCGCTCGCACATGCCACACTGCCTGCCAACACCACTGCAAGCCCACACGCAAGCTCCAGCGCGCGTCGGGTTCGCCCGAGGCATCGTATCCGGAGGTCGTCCTGTATTGTATTGTCAAGACAGTTTCAACAAACACCCATAGTCTCCGGTAGGAGCGAGTTTTTACGTTGGGTGCTGAGGCTGCTGCTGCTGAAGAACGGGATCAATCGGTATTTCTGAATATAAAACTCTCGTCAGTGTTCTGTGCTCCAATTTTGACGTTGAAACTCACGAGACGTTGTTGCCCACTGTGCAGCTGAGTATGCTGGTGTCGGTGTCGGTGTCTCCATCACCGTTGACGCCGGCATTGCTGTTTTGCTTTCTGATTTCATATCCTAGATTCCAGTTACCCTTTGTCGTGGCGAGTTGGCAGCAAGTTTCAAGAGTCACAGTCGACCCTTACTCGCCGCTCGCGCAATTTCTGCAAGGCTCTGTCGACATAGAGGTTGTCCCTAATGAAGTGGTGGCCCAACGGTTCGCAACGAGTCCTCAAAATGTGCTCAGATCCACCGACCCTCTTCTTGAAGGCAACAGCTTGAAGGAATTGCTGCAGATTCCTGGAATAACCGACATCAGGAAAGCGGTGCACCAGAACTCACATTCTTTGCGTTTGCTATCTTTCAATCTGTGTCAGGATGTCCTGATGCGGTGACCATCGAGGTTTCAGCGAGTGTGCATTGCGAATGCACACTCCTTCGCAAGATTAACCAAGAGGAGCGTTCGGCAATTGCGTATATTGGGGTCTCAAAGCCTGTGTGTCTACTGACTTCGACGCCTACCGCAGAGCGAACAAGTCCAATATTCACACTCGGGGGTGCTGTGGCCAGGTCACACCTTGGATATACCCCACCTTGCTCGACACGTTTGGCTCCAGCATTCGCGAGGGTCTGTGTGACAGATTGTCGGAGTAGATACACGAGATCCGGGACATTAGATGTAGGAGGTCTGACCAGGTGTGCGGCTATCTACTACGTAGTAACACTAACAGCGAGGACATCGGGAACTGACCCTTGTGTTTTAGATCACGAGTAAATATCAAAGGATGGAATGTGTTTAGCGCTGGCTCGAGCTAGGGAGTATTTAGCTGAGGTTCAGGCCGAGGCCAAGAGGCCAAATTCCAGGCATGAGTATATGGTGACTGGACAGGGGTTATTCTGAAAACCTCGCTGCCATGTTGACGCCATCATTGTCCCAACTACGAATCGTTGACAAAAAAAGTACTTGTATTTTGGATGTAATGCTGTATATCTAATGGATTCGATTTTCGACTTGACCTGCGTACAACGCTGCTGATACCTGTAGATGCACCCACTACTACTACCAAATTACCACTATGTACGACGAGCGTGTTTGATTGATTGAAGTCGGCTACTTACTAAAGATATCGTTTATTTTCCTCGCCTAGGGCAATGACGTTGAACCGCGACTCTCACCACGAGGAAAGAGCAAGACGCGGCGCTCAAGGCAGCCATCTTCCAGCGCCTCCACCCACGCGCCTACCTCGAGCGTTTCCTCGCCGAGAACGTGCACCCCGACGGCAGGCCATACGATGCCTGGCGCGACGTCTCCGTCAACGTCGGTATGTGCAGTTCGTTCGAGGCAATCGCGGTCCTTCCAGGCCTCAAACTCAAACCTCAATGCCTCCTTAACCTGCTTTAACCAGGATCAATATCGGCAGCAGACGGCTCGGCCCTGGTGCACATGGGAAACACCACCGTCGTGTGCGGCGTGAAAGCTGAGATCGTGGAGCCCGAGCTGGATCGGCCCAATGTGGGCTTTTTCGTGCCCAACCTTGATCTGCCCGCGATGTGCTCGCCGTGGTTTAAGCCTGGCCCGCCAACGGAGGAGGCGCAGGTGCTGTCGGAGAGGCTGAATGAGGCGATCATTACGTGAGTGGGCCACCTGAAATACTTGAGAGTGTGTACTGAATTCGTGCAGCTCGGGCATGCTTGACATTGAGACACTGTTTATACACCCTGGAAGTGCGACGTGGCTGCTATATGTCGATGCAGCGTGCATCAACTACGACGGCAACGTTTTTGATGCAACGCTCCTCGCGATGGTCGCCGCTTTAAAAAACAGTACGCCGCGTCCCTTTCCCTCACCTCGGCGCATTTCACGTTGTCGCCTGCCACCGCGCCGTCCTTATTACCGTTTTCCTGACTGACACCTCGATCCTGTTCTAGCCACACTCCCGAAAGCAACCTACGACGAGGAAACACGGCGCACCACCTGCTCGCGCCGCACAAGAACGCCCCTGCGAATAGCACGCACGCCCGTCACCATGTCCTTTGGGATCTTCGATTCGTGTGTCCTCTTTTTCATGTCACCAGTACCATACTAATTCTCATCTTACCCTCTCGTACCAGCACGACCCTTCTTGCGGACCCCACGTCGTTCGAAGAGCCCCTCCTCGACACCACGCTCACCGTCGTGGCCGACAGCGCCTCCGGCACTCTCATCTCCATCTTGCAGCTCAGCGTCGAGGCATAGGACTCGGACTCGTTGCAGACATGCATCAGGGCTGCGGCGGCGCAAAGAGGGGCACTGGCCTAGTATGTCGATACGGGGGGTTCGGTGGGGTTGTAATAGGAACCTCGCACACTCGTCAAATACGACATCACCTACATCTACGAAGTTCTTCTGAGGCCACCCGCTGCGGGTGCTTAATCCATCCACCCATCTGTTGAACATATGTATTTCGAACAACTCGTTCGAGGCCCTCATGTTGCTGCGCACTGCTGTTTCTCACCCCATCGGTCCTGTCCTTTTGCCACCAGCTTCATCGTATGCCTTTGCACCGCATGACCCCTGCGACGCCCTGTGACTGTTGCACCCACAACATACTACAATCTCTGCCCTTTTCTTGGGAATTGAATGGAGAGTTAATGCGTTAGCGAATTCATTCTGTCGTGGAGGGAAAGTTCAGGTGGTCCATGGCCCGGTGGCATACCTATCGTGCAAAGCCACAGATGTAAGTTCAGCATGAAGATTAAATAAAAAACAGACGGAGAGCGTACTGGAAGTTCCGGTGCCGGCGTAAAACATTTATCAGGGAGTGGGGTTTGGGTTTCCCGCTCAAAGCAAGCCATCTGTACCATCTGGTTGTAGTTTAAGCAGTCAGGATCAATCCCTCCCCAATGTGCTCACGTAGCCCCCTGCGCAATCTGAACATTGAACTTGGCTTGCCATTCGGAAATGTTGTTGATATTTGACAGCATCAGAATAGAACTCGGACACGCCGTACAAAGTATCGGCCCACTCCACCAAGTGGTATTTATACTACAGGATTGTGCACAGACCAAGTCATACTATTTGTACTTGTGTATGTGTGCATGTGACAAGCATGTGAGTCAGGTCACATGGAAAGAGTGTTTGAATTTTCAACAAAAAGTACAGAAATGGCACAAATTGGCAAGGACAGAAATGGGCAATTTGGGCAATTTTGGATCAGACATATCACAGTATAGTCTCCCCTCCTGTTGTGACCCATTTGATTTGATGGCGAGGGACTTGCACTGATGGCACTCATGAATTTTTCCTATGGAAACATTCATGAGAACATTCATGAGATGGATGCTACACAGTTTCTATATCATGGTTCTTTCAAAAAAACACAAGGTTTTCCCTTTGGTAAATGTTAGAAAGATGGTCAATGTTTCTTTTATGTTTCTGAGGGAAAATATTGAATGTTTCCATAGATGTTTCCAAAGGAAAAATGTTGAATGTTTTCATAAATGCTTTCAAAGAACAATGGTCAATGTTTTCATCAATGTTTCCACAAGAAACATTGTTGTCTTTGTCTTGTCTTTGTTTTAAACAAAAAAACTCATGTTTCCTTCTTTGGAAACATTCATAGAAATATTTATATTTTTTCTTTGGAAAAATTCATGGAAACATTCAACATTTTCCTCCAGATACATGAAAGAAACATTGACCATGTTTCCAACATTTACCAAAGGGAAAATCTTATATTCTTCTGAAAGAAACATGGCATCGAAAGTGTGTGGCATCCATCTCATGAATGTTTCCATAAGGAAAATTCATGAGTGCCAGCAGTGTTGGAGGGAGCATCTTGAAAAAGGCTCAAAGTAAAAAATGTCTGCAACTTCGAAAGCATATCACAGGCATTAATATATTGTTTGTGTGTAAGCTAGTGGCCCTTCTTGCAATGTTTGGCCATCAAACCCACCTCCAGTGAGGTGACTGACCATGAACTAACTTGGTGAAGTGGGCCCATACTTTGTACGGCTTGTTTGAGTTCTATTCTGATGCTGTCAAATATCATTCCTGCACAAGATTCCTGTCTTTCTAAAGACATTTGGTTCTTTGTTCTATCTTTTCTAAGTACTACAATGTCTCTACTGAGATGTAAAGTAACTTGGTAATATCAGTAAGTCTAGATATAATGCATGCATTGTTTAACACTAGCTCTGGGATCACTCAATTGACAGTTGTAAGGGTGACCTTCAGGAGCAGACTGGATCACACTGGCAAAGGGAATCTGAAGTTATATTGCTGGTACAGTAAGGAGAACGTATATACTATGCACTTGGCAAAGGGAATCCGAAGATAACAAGAGTGGGGATCCCTTTGCCAGAGTGTCGATTATATGTGAGAAACTGTACAGTGCAACGAGGACTGACACGCAGATCAGGCGTGTTTGGACGTGCGCCTTGGCAAGGCGCACCTCATGTCGGAAGACGGAAATAGGTAAGGAGCGTAAAGTAAAGGAGTGGTAAGTACCAATGTGTCCCTCGCACCAGTGCGAATGAAGATGGTCAGCTGGGGCGTCCGAGGCAGGCATTGGAGATGCACGGTCAGGCCTGACAAATGTTGTCGGAGTTCCAGGACCCGATGTCCAGGCCTGACTCCCAGGTCTGAGGATGTCTCCTGACATCACCCCTCCCGTCTAGACTCGCGTCAACCCGATGCGAGTGGCTGAGGCAAAGACCGCTGGTGTGAGCACAAACAGACCCCTGATGTGTCAGGGGGCATCCAGATTGTCTCGGTGGAACTGTCAGACCAGGTCTGGGGCAGCAACATTCTCCCTGGGCTCCCATAACACGTCTTTGTAGCTATAGCCTTTCCAGAGGATGCAATACTGTAGCTTCTTCCAGAATATACAACTGTCCAGAACTTTCTCCACTTCGTAGTGAGGTTCATTGTCGATGATGTTGGGCAGCAAGGGCAGGTTTGGTTGGTGACCGGGGATTGGGTCTGTGACAGCGGAAATGAGCTTCACGATGTGGAAAACTGGGTGGATCCAACTCATGAAACAAGGGAGGAGAAGTCGGTATGCGAGCTGACCAACTTGTCACTGGATCGGGTATGGGCCCAAGTATTGATGTGACAGCTTCTTCGACGGTCGTGTTGTCGCAATGTCTGTGGCGTCCAAGTAAACCATGTTGCCTGGGGCATACTCCAGCGCCAGTTGATGTTGCTGGTTGTAGTATCGCTCCATGTCGCTTTTTGCCTTGGCAAGTGCCAATTTTGCCTCCTCCTGGGCCTCTTTCATCCGCTCCACGAATTCCTCTGCAAACCTGGTTTTTGCCATCACGCATCTTGGCTCGAACCCCATGCGTGGGTGTCAGCCGGTGTCCAGCAGAAACAGGGCTTGCTGCGTCGCCATGTGAACGTGGTTGTTGTAGCTAAACTTGGCCTCCGGCAGCAGGTCCTCCCAGTTGTTTTGTCGTTCATTACAGAACACCCAGACAGAGGAATTGCTCCAATTCCTGGTTCACGTGTTCAGTCTGTCCATTGGTCTGGGGGTGATAGATGGTCAAAGTGGATAGCTTTGCATCGCTGTGTGAACATGGTTGTTGTAGCTGAACTTGGCCTCCGGCAGCAGGTCCTCCCAGTCATTCTGTTGTTCATTACACAACACCCGGAGGAATTGCTCCAATTCCTGGTTCACGTGTTTGGTCTGTTTGTCGGTCTGGGGGTGATAGGTGGTCAAAGCAGATAGCTTGATTCTGAGAAGGTGGTACAACTCCTGCGTGAATTTGGCTACAAACTGTGGTCCTCGGTCAGATACGAAGGCGTCGGAGAGCCCGTGCAACTTCCAGACATGCCGTCGGCACAGGTTAGCAGCTTCAAGGGCTGTGCACGGCATGTGCGTGGCTAGAAAGTGGGCGCGCTTTCCGACCAAGTCCACTACATTTATGATCGTGTTGTGTCTGTTGGACTCTGGGAGCTTGGTGATGAAGTCTACTGATACTACCTTCCACCGGCCTTCCGGAATTGGGAGCCGCTGCAATTTGCCAACCGGAAGCTGGCGACGGGGCTTGGTCCAAAGGCACATGTCACAGGTACTGGTGTATCGGCCTATGTAGCACAACATTTGGGGCCACCAGTAGTTGCACGACACTAGCTCCAGCGTCTTCCACCAACTGGGGTGACCTGCAATCTTGGAGTCATTGTAAGGGCAACTCCTACAGTGGAGCAGATCGCACTAGCAGAAGGGAATCCAAAGATATATTAGGAGTCAGTAGCTAATAGTATGTAATGACGCACCTAGCAGAAGGGAATCTGAAGATAACAAGTCTGGGGACCCTTCTGCCAACGTGCGTGGGTGGCTATTAGGTACTGTACAGTTAATGATCCACATTGACAATTATGTAATAGGCTGAAAACTGTGCCGGTGACCTTTGATGCAGTCACTGCACTGAGACTCAGTGCAGCTGCATTGAAAGTCATGTGACCACTGCATTGAGACTCAGTGCAGTCACATTGAAAGTCACATGACCACTACACTGAGAATCTGAACACCGCACTGAGACTCAGTGTGGTCGCATTGAAGGTCACATAACCACTGCACTGAGAGTCTAGTCAGGCATGAACTGGGTGTTCCCCTGACACAGCTCAGCTGTGGAGACTGACTTTCACCGCACACAAACTGACGACATTGAGCCACTGGATGCACACGCGGGGGGTGACAATGTTGCAGAAATGTGTGATGCTGAAGGCGGTGATGTCACTGAGTGGCCTGAAGCCTCTGATGCAGACCATGTTGATGAGAGTGAGGCAAATGACGCCCCGCCTATCATGCTTCACCTAAGGAGAACAAGAAGCTCGCTAAACTATACTGCAGTCTGTTTTTCATTGAGTGCATGTATTCCCCTTCAAACAAAGTTCCCCTTCATTGCTAATGCTTGCTTTTTCACCTAGAAAATTTGCAGATGTAACACCCTATGGTTACGATGCTCAAGGAGGCCTTGATACACCGCATGCGTCCATATTGGCAGTTAAAAAGAACATGGATGCTGAGGATTTCAGGTATAACTCTTACTTTCCTTGCTTTTTTTTATGTCGTTTCTCATTTGACGGTTTAACCAGCAATCTTCTGAAGGCCCTCGCCTTTGTAACTCATGGATATTTTGTGAACTGTGCAAGAATCAATCCTGCAAAGCTGGAGTCAGACAATAAACACATTTGTCTGGTTGGCCGCTCCTCTTTTGCAATCTGTCTCATGCCCGGCGTGGTCACGGCCTCGCACATCATATCTTCGATAAGTGTGGGAACTCCTGTGAACCAATACCAGCAACACCGAGTGACCATCACCCTTTTTGAGGTTGAAATGTGGTGTGACACCTCTGTGTGGAGTGCAGTGCTCAGTTTTGATGTTATTTTTGCAACCACCTCAAGCCTAGGTTTTTCATTCATTTCCAAAGGCAAAGGCAAGGGTGCCTCCATGCAGTATCCTCAGTACTTTACACTCCCCCACCTGTTCCGATTGGACTCCTAGGATTCCGATCAGAGTCCTTGGACTGTCTTAGGAGTCCAATCAGACTTCTAGAATAGTCCTAGGAGTCCAATCAGAATTTCAGATGTCTAGTAATTTGTCTACAAAAATGTAAGAGTCTGATTCAAGTCTGATCCTAGTCCAAACTGTCCGATCGGATTCTGATCAGACTGTAGAACTTGTACAAATTTCTGCTGTGTAGAGGCATTGTCCTCAGAGTCCGATCAGAGTCTGATCAGATTCTGATAAGACTGTAGAACTTATACAAATTTCTGCTGCCTAGAAATGTTTATCAGTGTCCTGTGACCTTTATTGATGAATTTACATTTATATACTTTATCTAAATACATGTATTCTACCGCTCATCCTCATAAAAAATGGATGACGCTGTTGTCTCAAGAGACAACGGCATCACAAAAACTTGAACAACTACTACTACACATATATACATGTAAATTATTTAAAGTTGTACGGCGTTGTGGGACACAATAGTGGGAAGGTACAGTGATCTGGATCAAGAATGTGCCTGCTTAGATAATCTGAAAAACTTCCATGTATTTGCTGGGAGAGGTCGCACTCATTGTCTGCCATGATGAGCATGCAAGGGAGCGGGATGGGGTGGGAGGGAGCGTCATATGATAGTGGCAATGCATCATTGATTGCTGCGAGAGACAGTGATAGACGTGTTTGACGTTGCCATCAATGATGACAATGCCTTGCCAGATCACCAGGACTGGCTGCCCTACCCCCACTGTCATTTTCTCCAAGTCTTGCAGGTAGCTATCACATAATTATTCATAACATAGACTAAACACGCAAACCATTCTAATTAGAAGAGTATGTCGATCCGTACTTACCCTTCTAATTAGAGGGGTTGTGTGGGACGATCAGGTGGCAGGACTATCGATATCTAAACTCTCACACTATTTGAAACAATTATCCATTACCCCTGATCTTGATGCTGGTTGATCGAATTGGGAATGCCAAAGTATTTACAAAGACGGACCTTCGTTGGGGATACAACAATGTTCGGATCAAGAAGGGAGATGAGTGGAAGGCAGTCTTCACCATGCCCAAGGGGTCCTTCGAACCATTGGTTATGTACTTTGGGTTAAGCAATTCCCCTCCAACATTCCAAAACATGATGAACGACATCTTTCATAATATGGCTGTCACAGTAATAATTTATATTGATGATATTCTTGTCTTCACAGAATCCAAGGAAGGGCATGATGAGATTGTGGAGGAAGTATTGAGGAGGTTGGATAATCCTTGCTCTTGCTGCTTCCAAGGATATGCACCTAGAGTCCCTGGATATCTCTTCAGCCTTCCTCCATGGCATTGTCGACGCGAAGCTGTTCTTATGCTTTCCGGACAGTTTCTCTCAGGAAGTTCCCCCCGGTACGGTCTGCTTGCCTACTGATGGAAAACCAGTCAGTCAGAGAAGGGTCTCTATGGCTTGAAACAAGGTGCGTATCTGTGGCACAAGCAAATGAACGAGGTCTTTCTCCCTATTGGTTTTGTGCGCATTGCCTCAGACCCGTGCGTCTATGTCTACATTTGCAATGCATTTGGATTATTATTTCTGTCCATGTCGACGACATGACAATTGTGTCGAAGTCCCACCCTGCCATCCTCCGCGTTATCTCTGAGCTGCACCAGCATTTTAAACTTTGCCACCGTGGCCCCACTACCAGTCTACTGGGTGTTTGTGTCATATGTGACCGGCCAAACTGCAAGCTCTGGATCGATCAGCGAGGTTACGCCATCAAAATTCTCTCAAGGTTTGGTATGCTTGAGTGCGCAACTGTCACCACCCCGCTCAACCCACAGGCACACCTTTCCAAGTCGCAGTCTTCACAAACCCCAGAGAAAATAGAGGAAATGCACAAAGTGCCATATATCCAGGCGACCGGTGCGTTACTTTATCTTGCAATGTGCACCCAGCCATACATTGCTTTTGCTGTCGGAGTTCTGTGCTGTTTTAACGGTTGGCCCGGTCGTGCTCATTGAAAGGCCATGAAACATTTATTCTGATACATATCTGGTATCTTGGACTATTGTATCGAATATTCAGCCGCAGCCATTGCCTCTCCTTCCCCTTCGCTGTACCTCACTTTCTCTGACATGGATCATGGCGGTAACACAGATAACAGGCGCTCCACCACCAGAATGCTGATTACAGTTGCTGGTGATGCGTTCAGCTGGTTGGCCCATCTCCAGACCGTTGTCACCCTATCCACCACTGAGGCCGAGTTTGTTGCTGCCAGTGAGACCGGTCGGGAACTGTGCTGGTTGCGAAACTTCCTAGCTGACATTGGTGCGCCACAGTCAAAGCCGTCCATACTTAATATAAACAACCAGTCAGCTATCTCTGTTTCAAAGCACCCTGAACATATCGGCCGCCTCAAACACCTCGACCGACATTGGTTCTGGCTTCGAGAGGCTGTTCACGATGGCAAGATCAGCCTGACTAGCATGCCCTCTGTAGATATGGCAGCTGATCTTCTCACAAAAGTGTTGCCCTGTGAGGCTGTTGATCGACTTTGTAGGAAGATGGGAGTAGTGGGTGAGTTTTCCAGAATCAAACTCCAGTGATGTCGTGGGTGCGTAACTGTCCCATCCTGATCAACATACCTAATAATGAGTTTGCACATGGTAGCTGTTCTTATTGATGACAATTATGTATGTGATGGGCATGAATCTTGGCCTACAATGTCGGCACTATTTCCAAGTCCTTAGCACCATGTGCACCTTGAAATTCAAGATTGGTGTAGTCCATGCAAGGTAAGGTATATGTATTCAAATAATGACAACTTAAAACTAACATTTATATAGGTGGTATCAAGACAAAAACCTTGATGTACAGAATGTACCCATTGTGCTGGCCAGAGAGGCTGAAGTTTAATGCCCTGATACCAGCCAACCAACATCTCAGATAACCCCACTCATCCAAACCAACCCTCTCCCCAAGCCCCAAAGCAACGCACTCCAATGGTGCCACCTCCAACCCAGACCATTCCCACCCGCACTGTCTTCCATGAAGCTAATGCTGTGCTTTGCCTCACTGACAACTGGAGTCCAGACGCAAGAGCAGCTGGACCAGCTGCTACAAGACCTGAATCAACTCAGATGAGCCAGACTACAACAGATTTAACTGAAAAAACATTGACTCACAATGCAAACAGAGCCAACTGCCATCGCGCAGCTGAGGAAGAAGAGATACATGAGCCAGTGGTCTCCAACCCCAAAGGACGGCCCTGAACCCAGCGATTGATAGGTGCTCTTGAAGGTCCTCCATATGGTGGAGATGGATTGCTATCACAATGGCAGGGAGAAAGGAAATGCGGTTTCTGTTGCACAGCAGGCCATACTCGGGCAACCTGCCTGCTGCTGGAATCCTAGAATGCTATATCTTATCATGCCAACTTGGAGAGGTCGTGTTGCCAATGAGCCAGCATGGCAGAATGAAGTTGCAAATGTTGCGTTGAATAGCAATGACATTGTTTGGCTTATCATCAGCATTTAGTGAAATTGGTGGCAATCATTGAACCCCCAGTTTCTAAATAAGCAATCTCCAAAACCCTGGATTTCTGTCAGAAATGGGGGTTTCCAAATAGTTTTATCCATGTGAAAACTTGTCAGTTGTGTCAGGAGTGGCAAAAACTGTTATTGAGGGTATCTCTAATGGTTACTCACACTCCTTCAATCTGGCAAGTGTTGCATGCATATGCCATGATGATTCCATAGTCAAATGGGTGTTGTTACATTGCCCATGGGCAGTGTGCACTATCTTCCTGGATGGAGGGGCGACCGTTGAAATTGGATACAGTGTTTGTAATAGGAAAATGGTTATTTGAAGACATTATATGCTGCTGAGGCTGTATGTATATCGACAATTGGTATGGATAATGCCAGTTCAAGGCAGCATTATTGTGGCTGGAAAAGAAGTGTGGCATTAGAGGGATTCAGACCTTGCCATACAATTCCAGGGCAAATGGAAAGATAGAAAGACCTCACTGGGATGTGAGGCAGTCCTTGTACAAAGCAACTGGGGGCAACGAGTTGAATGATACTGGTTCTTCTGGCATGTCATGTGGGCAGACTATATTATCATTTCGGAGCAGTTGGGTTGTTCTCCATACTTCTTGGTAATGGGAGCACACTCTATTCTGCCTCTGGACGTTGCTGAGGCAACTTGGCTTATTGAATTACCAGATGGACCTTTTTTAAAGGAGGATCTCATTGGATTCAGGGCTAAGGCTTTGGAAAAAGATTAGGATGATGTGGAGAAAATGTGTCAGTGGGTAACTGCAGAGAAGCTGTGTTTAGTATGGCGATATGAGAAGGAAAATAAGTTTACAATCCAGGATCTGGATTTCAAACTGAGAGACCTTGTGCTAGTCCAGAATATGGCAGTGAAATACTTGTTGGACCAGAAGATGAAGCCATGATATTTGGGGCCCATGGTGGTCATTTCCAGAAATCGGGGTGGCACATATATTTTGGCAGAGTTAAAGGTGCCATTTGGCAGGAGAAGTGCGCAGTGTTCAGGGTTATTTCCTATCATGTGCGCAAGGCTATTGACCTACCAGGAAACCTGCTCGAGTTTATTGACATCTTGCAGGATGTGTTGCATAACCTGGAAGAGTCAGATGAGCCTGGCAGTTTTGATCTAGATCAGTGAAGTTAGTGTTTTAAAGTCTGGGCTTCAAGCCCAATATTGACCAGACCAGAACCGGAAAATGACCAGAAAAGCCCGGACTGCAGTCACCAGGCTTTACATGAAGCGACCAGTTGCAGTCCAGGCTTTTGGAAATCATAAAATTGCTGTGACCAGAAATGACCAGTCAGGACCGGTTATTCAGGGTCCATCGAATTGGCCTCATAAGGGGCTTCGATTTGAGCCCTGGACCATCAGAATCGGCCAGGATTTGACTGAGATATGATCAAATTACATTTGCTATATTTTGTTTATACAAGTTTGCATATAACATGCATAAAATGCTTGTAACTCCCTCAGTTCTCATCCGTTTTTTGTGATCCATAGCTCATTTTGTAGCCAGGAAGTGGGCCTTCCACATAACGAAAAGACAGTCTGACCGCATCCTGGTCACGCATGATGATTGACAGGGCCCGGCTACGGAACCGAGCGTCTCCGGCTTGCCACATACACGACCACACATGACCCAGCAAGCGGTGACCTCAATGTGTCATGAGGGCCACAGGCAGCTGAGCAAGGACAACGACGGCAACCTTGCACCCAGATCTCCCGATTTCTGGTTGCCATCCTGCTCCCCATGCTCCCCACAAAAAACCTCACGTGCCTGCATGGCAGCTGCCTTGGGTAGCCAAGGAGCTCAGTGAGAGCCTCTGTCACCCAAAGCCTACCCAGACCGCATCACGGAGACACTCTGTGCACGCACTCCAAACGTGCTAGGTAAATTGCTGTTGGAAAATTTTGAAAACACACCGGCTAATGACTAGGGTTAGGAGAGCCAACTGATGCGCAATGTAACGAACGTAGGGCATCGTCTTTATGCACGTGGAAGGAGATGGGAGATGGAACAGATTTGAAAGAGCCTTGGGTTAATGTAAGTCTTCTCACCCCGTAGCTTTTAACGGTTTGAATGTTGAGCTCGTGCTTGGGCAGATGCTTTGGCCAAACCCAACACCATGATTCTATTCATTCCTTTCCCCACGCTTTGCCTGTGCAACCCTGTGTGTGGCCGTCTCTATTTTTATTTGGTCCATGAATGCCGCCAGAGTGCATCTTTGCCTGATAATTTGATTGTGTGCTTGATCGTGATTTTGTTTCAAAACAGCCTCGTCACACCCAATTAGAGGGTCCTCCTTCATTACCCTTGCCACGAACGTCTTGTGAAAAAGTGTACCATCTTTTCTCATGTTAAATGGCCTTCCAGCCTCCCCAATTCTACCTCTTTGCACTGCCAGATCATGCTTGGGGGAGGACTTGAGCTTCAAAAATGATGGTCTTGCCTAGGATCAAAGACGGTTCTGCTCTGACTGACACCAGATATGTGGTACGTCCCTTGAGAGCTGTTACCTGGCACAATTAATTGACTCAACTATCTTCAGGACCTTCTGCAACCTTCCACCCCTACCTTCTGCCACGATGCATGCCATGTGGGCCCTCTCAACCCATCGTCGACACCTTGTGTGGTCACTCAGTGACGCCAACACAGATGAGGTGTGTCTGCTGTCATCTTCATTTCATGCTGAGCTGAACTTCCATGTTTAGCTCAGCCCAATCTGCGGGCCTCAACCACTAGTTCTGCCATGACGCATGCCTTGTGTGCCCTCTCAACCTGTCGTCGACATCTTGTGTGGGCTCTCTCAACCCGTCGACACCTTGTGTAGTCACGCAACAATGCTGACACAGATGAGGTGTGTGTGCTGTTATCTTCATCGTGGTTTGTGCTGAGCTGCACTTCCATTCATCCAGCCCAATCCGTGGGCCTCAAACACCAGTTTTTTTGATGTGGGTGACTCCGCACATCATCTCCATCTGCCACGTCCACTACCAGAAGCTCACCAATTACCTTGCCTTGCATGTACTCCCTTTCTCTTTTCTTTGTTGTCTCTCATGCATACTGGAACACATGGTGTGCCCGCCGTGTCATGAGGTCCACCACTGCCACATGGGTCATCCACCACAACATAGCTTCTAATTTTTACTTTCCCATGCTATGACTAAATAAATTTGCACATCCAGGAAATCTGGCTGACTCTATCCGCTTGTTATACTACAATGTATAACTGGGATCAAACATAGTGAGTGACATTTTCTTCTGCTTTTTTTTGCAATTGGGGATCCGTTCACTATTAAATGCTTTTGGACCCTGGGCTGATACTGTCTATTTAGTGGCAGGTTATCGAACTCAACTGTTCGAGGGGGGTTTCTTTGTGTGGTCTGCACGCCACTTTCCCAGGCACCCCACTGTTAGGGCACGCTTCGTCTGGTAGGACTTACTAGGATACCCCAAGTTCGAAATAAACAGCACAGAGACTGAGTGAGAGCGCAGTTGACTAGGCGGAAAACCTAAGAGAACTAGACTGAGTTCTCTAGGTGTTTTATTCCAGTATATATAC